>JAQZBX010082528.1:0-13513 GCA_029593785.1 Cabassous unicinctus | reverse complement strand
AAGCATTTAGGGCTGTAAATTTCCCTCTCAGCACTGCCTTTGTGTTGTCCCAAAGGTTTTGATATGTTGTGTTCTCATTTTCATTCATCTCAAGATATTTCCTGAATTCTCTTGCAATTTCTTCATTGACCCACTGATTATTTAAAAGTATGTTGTTTAATCTACATATATTTATGAATTTCCCTTTTTTCTTTTCATTATTGACTTCCAGCTTCATTCTGTTATGATCAGAGAAAGTGTTTTGTATAATTTCAATCTTTTTAAATTTATTGAGACTTGTCTTGTAACCCAACGTGTGGCCTATACTGGAGAAGGATCCATGAGTGCTTGAAAAGAATGTATATCCTGCTGTTATGGAGTTCAGTGCTCTGTAGATGTCTGTTAGATCTAGATCATTTATCACATTATTCAAGCTCTCTGTTTCTTATTTATCCTCTGTCCAGATGTTCTATCCAAAACTGAAGTGGTGTACTGAAGTCTCCAACTATTATGGTTGAGACATCTATTTCTCTCTTGGCCTCATGTATCTTGGGACACCAAGGCTAGGTGTACAAATATTTAATATAGTTATTTATTTTTGATGAATTGCCTATTTTATTAATATGCAATGTCTTTCTTCATCCTTTATAACAGTTTTGCATTTAAAATCTATTTTGTCCAGCATTAGTATCTTTACTCTAGCTCTTTTTTGGTTATTATTTGCATGGAATATCCTTTTCCAGCCTTTCACTCCCCATGGCCCCCACCCCCAAGATGGGTCCCTAATCTGTTTGCTTGTTGTTTTTGCTCATTGTTTTGTGTTGCCTGCTTGTTGTTTTTTGCTCATTATCTGCTCACTGTCTGTCTGTTTGTTTGTTTGTTTTTCTTTAGGAGGCACCAGGAGCCAAACCTGGGACCTCCCATATGGGAGGCAGGCACTCAACTACTTGAACCACATTCACTCCCTGCTCATTTGTTTTTTTGCCCGTTGTCTGCTTGTTGTTTGCTCATTTTCTTGCTTGTTGTTTTTTCTTGTCTGCTCATTGTTTTTTCTCTTTGTCTGCTCACGGTTTTTGCTCTTTGCTTTTGCTCAATGTCTGCTCATTTTTTTGTTTGTCTTCTTTAGGAAGCACAAGGAACCAAACCTGGGACCCCCCATGTGGGAGGCAGGCACTGAACTGCTTGAGCCACTTGCATTCCCAGCCTTTCAATTGTAACCTAGCTGTATCCTTATGTCTCAGTTGAGTCTCTTGTAGACAGCATATAGATGGCTTATATTTTTAAATCTATCCTATCAGTTTATCTTTTGATTAGAGATTTCAAGCCATTAACATTCAATGTTATTACAGTAAAGGTATTTCTTACTTCATCCATTTGTCCTTTGGCTTTCTGTTGTCCTATCTTACTATTGTCTATCTTTTTACCCTTTACTTTACCTTTCTTAACAATCTTCATTTCTACACTATTCTCCAAGCCATTCATCCTTGTTTTTTTCCTTTCAGGCTGCAGCACTCCCTTTAGTATCTCTTATAATTCTAGCCATTTGGTAACATATTCTATCAGTTTTTGTTTGTCTGTGAAGACTTTGCACTATCCCTCATTTGTGAAGGACAGTTTTGCCAGATGCAGAATTCTTGGCTGGCATTTTTTTTCTTTCAGTTCCTTAAATACATCATACCACTTTCTTCTCACCTCCATGGTTTCTGATGAGTGGTTGACACTTAATCTATCGAGATTCCCTTGTATGTGTTGCTTTACTTTTCTCGTGCTGTTTTCAGGATCCTCTCTTTATATTTGATAGTTGTCATTCTGAATAGTAGGTGTCTCATTGTAGGTCTATTCAGATTTATTCTTTTTGGGGTGCATTGTTTTTCTTGGGTATTGATATTTATGTCTTTCATAAAGGTTGAGAAGTTTTTGGTCGTTATTTCTTCATTCTTTCTGCCCCTTTTCCATTCTCTTCTCCTTCTTGGACACTGATAATATATATGTTTCTGTGTTTCACATCATCATTCAATTTCCTGAGACCCTGTTCCATTTATTCCCATTTTATTCTCTTTCTATGTTACTGTCTTTTCCAGTTTAGATGTTCTGCCTTCAAAATCACTAATTCTGTCTTTGAGCAGTTCAAATCTGTTCTTATGTGACTCTAATGTATTTTTAATCTCATCCATTTTGTCTTTCATTTCCATAAGATCTGTTACTTTTCCTTGCAGACTTTCAAATTGTTTTTTATACTCATCCAGTGTCTTCTTAATATCCTTCATCTCTTTAGCCAAATATTCCTTCAATTCTTTATAGTCTATAGATTTGCATACTTATCATTGATTAGTCCTTAAATCCTGTACCTAATTAGGATATTTAGTTTTTTCCTTTGGCTGGGCCATCTCTACCTGTTTCCTAGTATGGCTTGTAATTTTTTGCTGATGTCTAAGCATCTGAATATGTTCATGAATTTATTCTAATGGCCAATTTCTCTCTCTTGCTTATTGCTTTTATTTTCTCAGCCCTTCTTTGATATTTGGCTTAACTTATTCTGAGTCTTTAAAATTGCCCAGCTTAAGTTATCAAAATCGGTCCAGAGACTCACTAATGGGAAGCAGATTTTCTCCCAGGAGTTTGGGTTAAAAGAGCCCTAAAAGCAGTTTTTCTCAGTGCAATTTCCAGTTCTGTCAGCAGATGGCACTCATCCACGCACCTTTCCACAGAGGTGTTTCTTTCAACCTCAGCCTTCCTTTGTCTTGGTGTGGCCAGAGCAGAGATTCGAAGTGGGCTTTGCTGGCTGAGTTCACTGAAGAGAAGTCCCCCAACCCCTCCTCCCTTTTCCCTTGTAACAGCTGACAGAGAGGAAGATATCTGTTCCCCTCTCAGTCAGCTGCAGTGAGCCAGGGGTTTTACTCTAGCTTAATATCTTGGGAGAGAGAGAGGGGAGCCCTTCCCAGCTGCTGTGGGGGTTTAGTAACTCATAATTTTTGTTTCAGCTTCTTGGTCTCTCTGTCCCTCACCCTTGTGAGAGATGCGTAGCATTGTACTGGCCTGCTGACCCCCAAAGCAGATCCCTCGGGCAACTTTTGGCCCTTTCCACATTGTTTTTGTGAGGAAGTTGGTCCCTGCTTGCCTACTCTGATGCCATCTTCCTGGAACTCCCCCAATTCATTTTTATGAAGCTAATACCAAAACTGATACCAAAACCAAACAAATGACATCACAAAAAAAAGAAAACAGCAGACTAATATCGCTCATGAATATAGATGTAAAAATCTACAAAAATATTAGCAATTAGAATTCAATAATACATAAAAAGAATTATATGCCATCATCTAGTGGAGTTTATTGAATGGATGCAAAACTGGTTAATTACAAATCAATGTTATCCACCATTTTTGTAAAGAAGAAAAATCACATCATATCAGTTGATACAGAAAAAGCATTTGAAAAAATTCAACAACCCATTCATGATCAAACTTTAGAAAAATATTGAAAAAGGAAGGTAACTTCCTCAACTTGATAAGAATATCTACAAAATATTTAAGTTTACATTATACTTAATGGTGATAGATCAAGGCAGGATGTCCACTTTCACCATTCTGATTCAACATATTGTTGGATATTCTAGCTGTGTAATAAGGAAAGAAAAGGAAATAAAAGAAATACATATTGGAAAGGAAAAATAAAACTGTCTGTATGAAGATGACATGATTACCTTTGTAGAAACTTCCAAGGAACCTACAAAAGAAAAGAACACCATACTACAACTAATAAGTGACTTCAGCAAGACAAACAAGCAAAAATCCATGTTTTTGAGAAAGAAATGTGGACACTGAAATAAAAAAATACAATAATTTTACAATTGCTAAAATAATACTTAGATATAAATCTAACAAATCACATATAGGACTTATATGCTGAAATCAACACAACACTTACAAAAGAAATCAAAGAAACTAAATAAATGGAGAGACATATGGAGTTCATGGATCGGAAGACTAAACATAGTAAAGATGTCAATTCTCCCCAAATTGATCTATAGGTTTATTATAATTCCTATCAAAATGTCAGCAAAATATTTTTGTAGGTATAGATAAGGTTGTTCTAAAATTTATATTAAAAATCACAAGAAATAGGATATCTAAAATAATTTTGAAAAAGAAAAGTAAAGTGGAAGGAATTAGTCTACCTGATTTCAAGACTTACTCTACAGCTACAGTAATCAAGATTGTTTGGTATTGGCAGAGGAGTAAACACATAGATTAATGGAACAGAACAGAAAACCCAGGAAAAAAACACACGAATATGTTCAACTGATTTTTGACAAAAGTGCAAAAACAATTTAATGGAAGATAGCCTTTTCAACATGTGATGCTGGCACTTGAAAAGATGTTCAACATAATGAGCTGAAATTTTACTTCTCTATTATTTGCTGTATTTTATTTGTTAATTCCTATTAACAAGATCTTGGAGTATATAAATCTATTTTAAATGGTTGAAAATAACTCAGACATTTTATTTCATTGTTTCTCTCTATGCATCCCAGTTAATTCTTCAATTCTGCTTCCCAATTTATTATTATTTATAATTATTTTATATGCAATTTAGAGTTTATCTTGGTTTTATTTTATTTTTTATTTCAGTGACTAAACTTTTCATTGTCAATTTTTTACTTGAGTATTTTTATATCAGCCTGCTTTTTCTTTCATTTTTAAAAAAATTTTTTGCACACAGTGATTATGAACCTCATCTCTGGATTAAGTATTCTTGGGTTCAAATTTGAGCTCCACCACCACTTACTATATGAAACTGGGTCACTTAAACTTCCCTTTTTTGAATTATTACATATAAATCTCTTAGAACAATAACAGGCATATAACGATTGCCACATAATTCTTGGCAATATTATCATTCTTTTATATTAATATCATTTCTTTATTTGTCTCTCCCAGAATCTAAAAGATGTTTATTTTCTAATTCTTTAAACACTCTTCGCATTTTAATTTCAACCTTAGTAAATCCACATTCTTGATATTGATTTATTTTTTATTTTTTATTACAGTGGCTTTTATTCATTTATGGCTTTGGAATTTTTATTAGAAAGCATATTTTGAGTATGAAGTCTCTGTTTCTTTTTCCCTCTTCTTCTTTCCATTCATTATATCCCATGTTCATCACAAAGCTGAAATTGGGTTCTATTTCAGAGCTTCTTTCTCTATACTACAAATAGTTCACAAATATAATAAAAATTTGAGTGACAATTTATATGGCTTCATTCTTTCCTTCCCCAATATAGCTACATATATCAAGGTGAGAAAATCAAGTCTGTTAATCATTCGTCTATACACACCCATCTCCTCTCCCCCATACAAAAGCCAAACATTTTCAATTCCTAGAAGAAAAAGTGGGAAATATATATTCAGCTATCTACTGCAACATTATTCTGTGTTTCTCTTAGAGGCTCCTACAGGAATTTAGTACATCCTCTTTTACTGCTTCTTGGCTCTTGGAAGGACACTTGGTGAGATTTATGTTCTCTAATTATCTGAGAAATGTGGAAGTAGAAGAACTGTTGACAATGGGACTCCCATATTAGGCAAGAATGTAGTATTGTGTCTTCTTCCCAAGCACCCCAGCAGAAAACTTTCCTAAACAAATCAGAACCTGGACAAAAAAAAAAACCAAAGCAAAGCAAACAAAGAAAAACCAAGGTCAAAAAACAGGATAAGTAGCAAACATTTTCAGACAATAAAGCAAACATTAAAAAAAGAAAAACAATGCTCTCTGGATGTTGAGTCACAGTGAAAGAATTATTTACTATATCAATATAGTTATAATTTTATACTATATCAATATAGTTATAAAATATCACTATTTTACTAGAATATTTTCAACTCTGTTAAACATCCATTTATTGTTCCTCTGGAATGTAATAAAGCATGCCATCACTCAGTACAGGAAGCTACATACTCTGAATTTTGAACCAGTTAATAGTGACATTGGGACAACATTTCCCTCTTGAAATAAAGCAGACTATTTCTGATTGTCATTCTGTAACCATGTATTGTAATCGTGAGTAAAATATGAATCATTCAAAAGGAAATTATTTTGACTGATTTTCATTGTGCTTATATAACTCGAAAACCAACTGTTTTGTATTAGTGAGAGGTTTTAACTCTAATTAAAAAGAACAAAAATTGATTTTATTGTCATAGGCACTAAGAGGCAAACATAATCTCCTATTAAGACAGAGAAATAGCTTGAGCAATTCCATTTTCAGATGCTCTCATCTCTTATTCTCAACAGATCTGAACATTAGCCTTAGAACAGAATTGGCTTTCATTTTTCCTGGTTGAGCAGGCCCTGTTGATTGAAATCTGAAGTGCTTGACTTTACAAATCATTTGGTAAGTATTGTGGTCTTGCTTCTTTCCCCTGGACACAAGCAACATTGGCTCCCTTCACCTGCAGTCCACTGCTTTGCCCGGAGAATGGCTTTTTATCAGAACTCTGCAGGAAAAGAGGCATAGCTCCTGCAAATTATGAGGGGTTTATATATTCTCCGATATTCCTGCAAAATAGCCATATAATATGTTATGAGCATGTTATAAATGAGCTGTCTGAAGCTGCAATATTCATTGTAATGCTCTCTTGCCAGAGAAATAGAAAAGTAAGGATAACAGCATTTTGCTAGAACTGGGAAATAATGAGCCTTGCAATCCCTTCTATTGACTTCTGCTGGTACATGACATATCTCATTGTTATTCTCTAAGAGAATAACTGATTAAAAATCAAACTACTCTGATTATTATTATCGTCATTATCTTTGCTAATTATGTAGCAATTTTCTCTGAGAAGATCTATATACCTTAAAATAAGAAGGGCACACAGAGAGCATGATATCTTCCAAAGATCCGTACCTGAAGACTTTCATGTATCTGACTTTATTTTCCCTTCCCACGGAACTCAGAAGCAGTAACTCAGAGATGCAGGCAGTTTTCTTCATGCAACTCTACCATTTTACAGACTCCCCCATCATGTGGGCAGATGAGACAAGCTTACTCTTAATTTCCTCACAACAGAAATAACATATTCCTTGTAATTATATCCCATGCTGATAATGAATCACCAAGATCCCACTTACATGCAGATTGACTCGAAGTTGTGTATATGGACACATGAACATCGATATACTGCAAATACTAACATTCTCTGCCACACTCACAGACTCTTTCTGTTTGTTTGGCTTTGGTTTTGCTTTGTTTTGCTTTGTTTTCTCACTAGATAGGGGGGAAAGCCCCCCAAAGGCTTGGAAATGACTGGTTACCTGAATCAACCAGCATGACATACACTTGCAATCACAGCTGTATTATTATTTAGCTAAGATATGAGTGTCTTAACCTGGGTGGCCTAGGAAGCAGAGCCTGAGAAGAAAGCATATGTGATAGCACTTGAAAGGAGAGAGCAATCCCAATGTTGAGTGAGGAGAAAGGAGGAATGAGGCTGGGTAAGCAAATATGTGGTGATCTTACTGGTTACAGCTTCATGACAAATGCATTTGGTTTCTTATTCTCTCAAGACTTCTTCCCAGAGATCTATGAACTACCAAAGCAAAGAGTAATCCAGGGGCTTTGGAGAGAATGGAGAATTTTCCCTCTGGTTTCCTCCTATCCTCTGTCTCCCATTGGCCCAAGTTAAATCCTCCACACTTTCTGACTGAGTCCCCTGGCCTCTCCAGGGAAGGTTGGGAAAGCAATAGTCCTGAACGCCCACTCAAGCCAGTCCACAGGTTTTGTGGTCACTCTGCCAGTGGGCTTTACAATGGTAGCATCAGTGGCAATCTGGCTACAGATTTTGGGCAAAACACAAACTGTTTCTAGGTCCTTTCCAGCCAGGAAACTGGGCAAGTGTATGTATCTAGAATGAACATAAACTGAGTCTGTTAGACTCAGAGAGGCCAAGGTCTAGGCTGACCTGGAACTTGAAACACAGGCATTTTAATTGCATAGCTACCTTGTTTGAAATGAAGTTTTCTCTTCATCTTTTTCTAGTTCTTAGGTGTACAAATTTAAGCCAAGAAACTGTACATAAAAAGGGGGAGGCAGTAGAATTAAGTCCTATTAAATACACACATTGACACAGAAACACATATATACATTCGCATGTAAAGAGCAGTGTTTCTGAGCTCTGCTTCTTCTCAGACGCACTTCTCAAGTTTATTAATCAGTCACGTATTTTCAGCCAAGCAATTATACTTTAAACTGGAGAATTGTGTTCATTTGCTTTTATCTGTTTAATATATTGCATACGCTTTCTTTTGAAATGAGTTCCACTGCTTAAAAGAATTTTGGGAGAAGAATAAAAATAAAGATGCCATCAACATTAAGTCTGTTATTTACCCAGTGAAATCATGTGTGTAGATAATTGGCACTTTGGAATTAATACAAAACTTTGCTGTTCATGTTAAACTCTAGGGGAATTCCAAAGAATCAGAAGATACACAGAGTTTATAGCAAGTTTACTCTCCTTCAACTTCTGATTATTGCAGTCACATAGCAGATAGGATCCAATCTGGATATGAATCCTTATGCACCTGGGGACTGTTGTAGACCCATTCAGAGCTGTGCTAGCTGGGCAGGTGGGGTGGTTATTACAAATACTTCAAAAGTCTACCAAAATAGAAATCAACAAAAGGTTTGAAAAGCAGTGATCAAGACCCAGTTTGAAATAACTACTTCAGAACTATTTTCATAAAGACCAAAGATTTGTTGGAGGAGTAATGTTTGCTCATTTAGATAACAAGGTCTCTTCTTATCAGACCAATATCACACTGAGGTCCGGAGGCTTTTTATGTAGCTCAGTAGTGCACACAGCTGCCAGAAGGAATCGCTTCACGACTTTTCCTCTGTTGGAGCCAGCCCCTGGCACTGTTATTTCATTTCTGACACTGACATATACTCATTTCAAAAATGGGGCAACAGAGGAGAGTGCACCTAACCTTTTTTCCCCCAGCCTCTTTCCTCTTATCATCCAAAATACTTTGTCTTTACTTGCTAATTTCTTTACATTCATAAGCCCTTTAAAGAGAGTCCTTTGTTTGCCATCCTGGTTCCAGGGTTTTTAAAATGCAAAATATGAAGAATGTATAAAAAGAGACAGTACTGAGAGGACAGAGAAAAGGAAGAGAGTTACAGTGCAGTTATTATTTTGCAAAGCATTTGAGGCCCTGAGCATGATACCTGTTGCAGAGTAGAATTTTTTCTTCTCCTTCTTTTTATATTACCTCTTCTAGGAAAATTTAGAGCTTATGATATGTAAGTTGTCAGTAATTATTTGTAATAATATTGGGGTCTATTGAATAATGTGAAATATAGAAATGCAAATAAATGTGATATAATCCAGGTGTGAATGTGTATTTTGTGATTGGGTTCTTGGGGAGCATAACAGAGTCAATAGTATTTAATATTTATGAGCTTATAAAAATTCTGTGGTTCTAGATAAGCATTCTGGGGAAGAGCTTTAAAATCCTGATACTTGAGATTTTTTGCAATTATAGATATAATCTGGATGTTCTTTTTAATTCAAAGAGATCAGAACAAGTTATGAGTTTTAAGAACCAGATGTTTTTAAATATCCAAAGGCCTCTGACACACTGGAATTCAGCACTAAAATATCTTTTACAAAATAAGGATCAATGCATTAATAAAATAAATATGTAATGGGAAGAAGAAAATGAATTCAAAGAGTGGGGATAAATGGAGAAAGCTGCAGGATCATTTTTTAAAAAAACCTGGAGAGCCAAAATTTGATCAGCCTTGCATTGCTATATTTTATGACTGCAAAAAAGATAGAGACACAGGTTATGATGCTCAGTGCCCTGTGTTTTGCTTTGTTTGGTCTCCCATGCTAGGAGGTTGGGATATCTTTTTCATTTCAGATAACGTTTCTGGAGTAATGCCGATGAAGAAAAATGGATGTACACATTTTGTAGCCTTACTCCAAATTCAAAACATGAACAAAAAGTAAAAGAAAGCCTCTATATTGGGGTAATATTATAATGCCAAAATATCATATAGCAGCACAATATAAAATATAATGGTAGTAATAATAATGATATTAGTAGTAACAGTAGTAGTAAGAAGAAGAAGGAGAAGGAGAAGAAGAAGTGGAAGAAGAATAAGGAGGAAGAGGAAGAGGAGGAGGAGGAGAAGAAGAAGAATTGTGGTGGTTATGGATTGAATCATGTGCCACACAAAGACATGTTCATGTTCTAACTCACCAGTTCTTTGGATATAAACCTATTTGTAAATAGGATCTTCAAAGAGCCTTTTAAGATGAGGTCCAATGGAATCAAGGTGGGCCTTAATCCAATACAGCTAGAGTCCTTATAAGCAGAGGAAATTGTATATGGTGTACATGGTAGTAGTGGGAGTGAGGAGAAGACAGAAGGAGATAGTTGACCCTGTGACAGAGGCAGAGACTGAGTAATAATTTTCCAGTAAGCCACCACCAGAATGCTACAGACTTCAGAGAAAGCATGGCCTGCCAAGACCTTGATTTTGGATTTCTAGCCTCCAAAACTGAGAGACAATAAATTCCTGTTGTTTAAGACAATCCATCTATGGTATTTGTTATAGCAGCCCTGGAAAGCTAAGACAATAGTTATCACATTCCAAGTATTTTCTATGTGATAATGCATTTAATCTTCACACCAATCTTGTAAAATATGTATTGCTATCTCCTCTTAAAGGAGTGAAAACTCAAGTATAGAGAGATTAAGTAACTCTTTCAAGGTCACAAAGTTTGAAAGTGGAATAGGGTCTGATCTTAAGCCCAGGTAAACATCCTGTGTTCGCAAGTAGAATACTCTCACTTTATTAAAAAGGGGAGAATAAAAACAAAAAGGAAAAAAAAAAACTAGTACTGAAAACAAAAAAGAAAATAATAGACAATGAGATGCAAAACACTCTCATGAAAGCACAACAAAAGCGATATACTAAATACAGTAGTAATATAAAACATCAATATAAAGTTGATGAACTTGGCTTTTTTATTTTATGAATACTCTTGTTTTGTCACTAAAATGACTGAAAAATTTATGGTGTTGTCTTTCAGGAGGAAGGTGAATCAACTTGTTGACAGGTACCTAGGTACTGGTCTCTAAAACTACTAGATATTAAAAGGAATCAAGTCTCTATATGGTATGGATAATTCCATGTACTATCAGGAGTAAAATATCAACATAAACTTGGAATAGCTTGTGTTACAGGAAAGCAAGTATGTGTTCCAAGATATCTATGTGTTAAAGTTCTAGAAAAAACAAAAATATTAGCCTGAAGACTGAGCAACTATTGGACAAATAGTAGATTTCAGATCATCTTAAAGGGAATTGAATCTATGAGAACATGCATGAACATGCATGAATCAATGAAGATGTTGGACGGGAGAGAGAAAACAAAGTATGCCAAAGATCATTGTAATGCACACCAGATTCAGAATCACTACTTACCATTTATCCATGTCACACTCCATATTCCAACTCTGATGAATTTCTTTCAATTTCTCTTTGACATTGCCTTAATTTCTTCCTGTTCACCCTGTTGGTGAGGGGGGGATAACTCCCTTAGGTTAAGGAGATGGCCAAACACACAAAACCCAAACTTCAACAGATGATTCTACAGGTTTTATTCATCACATATACTCACAGTCTTGGGTAGAAAGACACCACACATCATGCAGGGCCACATAGAGGTCATACTCAGGAACAGAATGAACAACCAGGGGCTACAGGAGTCAGGCTTTGTAGTAACAAGAAGGTGAGGTGCCCCCTGGTTTCTGTAAGAGGATGCAAACAGCTCAATTGAATACTTCCATGGGCTGGCAGGGAACTGAAACCTGCTACACAGGGATAAGTAGGAACTTCCTTGGTCCCGTTGATAAGTAGGACTGTTTGGCAGCAGACCTTATTGGTGGGACAGAGTGGGGAGGACAATTTGTGTTTAGGTGATCAGAGGACCTTCTGGTTTCACCAGACATTAAGGCAACACATTATACTGGACCTTAATTTTAGGCCTTATGCCACAAACACCTTCCTCTTAGTCATCTCCAGACTTTTCAAAAATGTTGCTTGGTTAATGTCTACCCATGTAGATGCTTTAGTCAATACATGACTCTCTCTAGAAAAAATTTCCTGAAACTTCTCAAAGGATGTGCATTGCTTTCCACATCATAGTATTTCCATTCATACCCTAACATCTATTAAGATCTGTAGTACTACTGTTTAACCTACCACTATTATTACTGCTACCAATAGCTGCCAATTTTTTATCTCTTTCTATTTTCTAGATATTATCTTAAACTAATTACATACGTTATTTTTGTTTTTATTTAATTTTTATCAGTTATAATTCATAGACACTAAAATATACATATTTTAAGTGTACAGTCTTCACAAATGTATATATCCATTTAACCACCACCCGAATCAAGATATAGAACATTTCTATCACCACAAAATGTTCATTGTACCTCTTTCTAGTCAATCCTCCAAAACAGATCCAATCACTTTCTGATATCCATCACCATAGCCTAATATTCCCTGTTTTAGAACTTCATGTAAATGGACTTTTGTTTCTGGTTTCTTTTGTTTAGCATAATATTTTTAGATCCATCCACATTGTTATATGTACAGAATATGTATTGAATATACAATATTGAATATTGTATATACAGTATCGAATATTGTATATTATATCTATTGAATATACAATATATTGTATATGTGCAGAAGTTTGTTCATTTTTATTTCAGAGTAGTGTTTCATTGTATGAAAATACCACACAATGTATTTATCATTTACCTGTTGATGGGCTTTATATTGATTCCTATTTGGGCTTATTGCAAATAGTGTTGTTATGACTGTTTACCATTTTTTTCCTTTAGTTGTTTTTGATTTTGGTGTCCTATTGATCTAAAATGCTTGTCTACCCCAACATCAAAAATATTTTCTCCAAAGTTTTATATTTTGTGAAAATTAATAATTTTAGTTTTTATATCTAGGTCTATGATTTATTTCAGGTTAATTTTCTCAATAGTGAGAGATAATAGTCAAGGTTTATTTGTTTTCTCCATATGGAGACCCAGTTTTTCCAGTATCATTTGTTGAAAAGATTATCTTCTTCCCATTGCCTGACACATTTGTCAAAAAATTGTATGCACGTGCATATGTGTTTGTGTTTTATTTCTAAATTCAGTTTGGTTCCATTAAACAATATCCATATACCAATACCACAATGTGCCTTTTAAATCAAGCAATGCAAGTCCTCCAACTTTCTTCTCCTTTTTAAAAATTGCTTTGACTACTCAATTTTTCACAAGGTCCTTGGCATTTCCCTACAAACTTTAGAATAAGCTAGCCAATTTCTAAAGAATAAAAACAAAGTTTAAGAACCTATTGGGGGAAGTGGATGTGGCTCAAGTGGTTGGGCTCCCATTTACCATATGGGAGGCCCTGGGTTCGGCTCCTGGGGCTTCTTGGTGAGGGTAAG
>JAQZBX010082527.1:0-13522 GCA_029593785.1 Cabassous unicinctus | reverse complement strand
GGATTCCCATATGCCCCACTCCCCACACCACCTACATTTATCCACATTAACAACATCCTTCATTAGTGTGGTACATTCATTGCAATTAATGAGCACATTCTGGAGCATTGCCATTAAGCATGGGTTATAGTTTACATTGTAGTTTACACTCTCTCCCACACAATTCTGTAGGTTATGGCAAGATATAGAATGGCCTGTATCTGTCACCACAATGTCATTCAGGGCATCTCCCAAGTCCCGAAAATGCCCCCATATTACACCTGTTTTCTCTCTCCCTCACCTCAGAACCTCCAGTGGCCACTGGATCCACATCAACGATATAAGTTCTTCCATTGCTTAAATCACAATAAGTCTGTAGTAGAATACCAGTAAGTCCACTCTAGTCCATAGTTCATTCCCCAATCCTGAGGATTCTGGGATGGTGATGCCCACTCCACCTCTAATTGAGGGGGGGCTTCCGTCCCATACGGTCGATGGATGGGACTCTCTTGCTTGCAGATGTACATTCTCTCGGTTCCTTGGTATGGTCATTGTCCATCCTCACCTACTTTTTAGTTGTCTTGGGTGAGTCCAATGAACTGGAGAGGAGCTGTTGCAACTCCGCTGAGGCTCAGGGCCCAGCTGGCACATGGACAGCCCTAAGAGTCAAGTCACTTGGGCGTACACCTACCAACTCCAGCACCAACTGAGCCAACCCAGTTTTCATAGTGCTATTTTAAAGTGGCTGAATGAGTTTGGTTTTGGAACATGAAGACTTTGAGGCATTCATGAGACATCCAAGTAGCAAGGTCAAGTGGACAAGAGTGGAGAAGTAAAACAGAAGAACAGAGGTATTGGCATTGAGATGTTAATGACGCCACAACAGCTATGAAACTACGTAGGGAAGTGTATTAGCCATCTGTGGCTACATAACAAATGATCCCAAAATTTACCAGCTTAAAACAAATGCTTATTGTCTCACGATTTCTGTGAGCCACAAAATGCCTTAGCTGGGTGCTTCTGACTCAAGATCTCAGGTTGCAGTTAAGCTTGGGGAGAGGTGGGGAGGTCCAAGCTTACTGAAGTTGTCCTTGGCTAGCCTAGTCCCTCTGCCACATGAGCCTCTGCACAGAGCTGCCTCAGACATGGCAACTCGTTTCCCCCACAGCAGGCAAGCAAGCAAGAGAGCGAGAGAGGGGGAGCACAAGAGGACCCCAGGAAGGAAGGCACAGGCTCCTTCTAACCTAAGCTCAGCAATGCCATCCCATCAACACTGTGGTTGTGTTCTACGCATTAGAAGCAAACCACTAACTCCAGCCCACACTCAAGGGGAGTGGATTCCATGAGAGCAGGAAGAACAAGATCAGGGACCATGGAGCCAGGGAGGGGATGCAGTGGTGCCGAATGCATGCATTTAGTGGTCGGCCAAAGAAGGAGAAGCTGGTAAAGAGTACTGAGAAGAAACAACCCGAGAAGTAGAGAGAGAGAAAAAAAAGATGTCAGCTGAGAGTTCTAAGGAAGAGGGTGGCCACAAGCTCAAATATTACTGGGAAATCAAGCTGGGGAACAGTGGACCACAGAAACAAGGCCTGTGGCTCACACTGCAGCAGGGGACACAGACGGAAACAAGGAAACAAGACCAGGGCAGTTCATCATAGACTGTGACCAGGCTGTGCAGGAAAATGAGGGTGCAAAGAGAGCAAAAGCTTTGGAAAGGGGGGCAGAGGCAGTCTCCCCAAGGAAGCTGGGCTCTGAGAATGAAAAGCAGCTAGCAAGGGCCACGAGGTGGGAACAGTTTGGCATATCGAGGCAATGAAAGGAGCACGGGGAGAAAAAAGAAAAGAAAAAAGGGCAGAAGATGAGATTCGAGACAGCCAGGGGCTGGGGCAGCCCAGCCAGAAGGAGCTGCTTGACTTTAGGTCTCAATGCAATGGGAAATCACAGAAGAGCTTTGAGAGCTAAAGGAGTCAAGTAAATGACTGGCCAAAGTCCCACAATAGTAGCCAGGGGCAAAGCCAGCACTGCCGCTCAGGCCTTTGGAACGAAAGGCAGGCCACCGCCAAAAAGACCAGAAGACGAGAAGGTAGGAGGACGGCTAAGTCAGACTCTGAAGAAAGACGTGAGCAGGCACAATGGACAGCTGGTTTTCTTGCCAAAATTCACAAGGCTTCTGTGCCATGGCCGGTCCTTAGGTGAGGGCATCTGGCTGTTCCACAAACACTCTGCAATTACCCCTTCAAGATTTTAAGTGCCCAGAGGAAAATATGGGGGTTAAGGATAAAGGAAGAGATGCTACTAATGAATGAAAGACAGGCACTTAAGCTGCTGGATTAACCAGAAGCTGTTTATAAGGGATAGTAGAGTTTTGTGTTTTTTTAAAGATTTATTTTATTTATTCACTCCCCCTCGTTATTTGCACTTGCTGTCTGCTCTCTGTGTCCATTCACTGTGTGCTCATCTTCTCATTAGGAGGCACCAGGAACCGAGCCCGGGACCTCCCATGTGGGAGAGAGGTGCTCAATTGCTTGAGCCACCTCAGCTCCCTGCTTTGTTGTGTCTCTCATTGTCTTTCCTCTTTGTGTCTCCTTGTTGTGTCATTTTGTTAGTCTTCTCTAGGAGGCACCAGGAACTGAACCTGGGACCTCCCACGTGGTAGGTGGGAGCTCAATCTCTTGAGCCACATCCGCTTCCCGGTAATAGAGATTTTAACAAGGCTGGAGAACAATTTTTTCTTTTGTCCTGAAATTTTCTAAATGGAGGAATCCTATGGTAACTGAAAACACTCTATGAAGAGACAAGAGAAAGTTAGAGAGTCCATGAGTCAATATTCTCAGGTGCTTTTGTTGATCTGGTTGATACTGGACTTTAACATTTTTCACATTTAACAAATAAGTGACAAACTGTAGTTTTTTAGACACTACTTCCAAAAGAATATCTAAGGTAACAACTAGAATAGTTTAAATGTGCATTTTCTAAATAACTTTAAGAGCTATTGAATTATACCACAAATATGTAGGTTTATATATTTATTAAAAGTCTATGGGAAGTGGATGTGGCTCAAGTGGTTGGGCTCCCATTTACCATATGGGAGGCCCCAGGTTCGATTCCCCCTTCACCTCCTGGTGAAGGCAAGCCAGCCCACGCAGCAGACACAGAAAAACGTACAGCAAATGGACACAGCGAGCACAAGCAGCAAGGGGGGATAAATAAATAAACAAAAACAAAACAACACCAAAAAGCTATTAAAAAAAATCTCCCCTTTGGGGGGCTGGTTATTGCTTATTCAGTGGAGAGGAGACACAATCCAGAAACTTCCCAAGAATTTGCTTCTATTGGTGGACAGAATCCCGGGAGAGGGAAATACATTTTCAAAGATCAGGAAAAAAAAATTTTTAATTAACAGCTTTATTTCAAATTTACAAAAAGTAAAGAACAGAAAAAGGCAGCTCAACAAGTTATGGGAAAATTACTCCTAAAAAGTTCTTTTTCAGGCATCTTTATCTCATCTAGTTCCAACTGCTAACTCAGATCAGGAAGAATTTGAAGTGACTTTAATGTTCATTAAGGCTATTTTTTTCCCACAAGGTAACTCGAGTTAATAAGTTCAAGGGAAATCCCTGCTTTGGTGACCTGGCCATACCCAGACTGCAGGCCTCAGGAAGGCGGCACTTGTCAGTTACATCTCCACTGCCTCCCTGGCACTCAAATATTTCCCAAATGAATGAATGAACGCGTGGCACAGGCAGGCGGTGGGGCAGGCTCGGAGATACTCGGGAAGGCCATGGAAAGCCCAAGCCTGGGCGGATGTTTAGGGCTGAAAGACCCCAATGGCCAGCGTTGGCCTTGACTCACTCCAGAGACCAGCTTTTCTGACTGGGGCCATTTGTGGTGGGTGTGCCAAGCTGGTGGCTGCTATTCGACCTATTTCCAGGAAAGGTGTCACTGCTGGAAGCCCGGAAGTTCATGCCACTGTCAACAGCTAACCTGGAGCCGTCCTGCTGCGCTCCTAGCCAGAGCTCTGGCTCTGGTGAGAACCACAGGTGGAGGCCCTGGGGCACCAGATCGGGTCCTTGCCCAGAGAGGCCGCCTTCCAGCCGTCAGGTACCGGGCCACGTCCTCCAAGGCCACAGCCACGGGAGCGGGGGGGTGCAGGGCTGCCCTGGGGGAAGGGCGAGGGCGGCAGTCACGGGTGGGGGCCAGGCCTCGTGTGCGGGAGTGTGCACGTGCGCGCTCAGCCTGGCGCGGGGACCGCAGGAGCCAAGAGAGAGCCCCGTGCACCCGCACCTCGCCCCCACCGCGCCCCTCCTCGCAGGCTTCCCCGCCACCCCCTGCCACCCTGCGCTGCGCGGCCGCCGCAGCTCCGCAGCCAGACGCCTCCTCCCGCACTCGGCCTCGCGCGCGTCTCAGAGAAGCCCCAGCCACGCCCCCGCCGGCGCGGGCACCTCGGAGGGCGGTGGGTCCCGCCGGGCTGCCCCTCAGGGAGCTTTCGTGGAGGGGAGACGGACACTAGACAGCTGTGATCAGGGACAGGAGCAGCTCGCGTGCAGGAGCTCCACGACCCGGCAGCGCGGCCGGCGCGAGCGCACTGCAGGGCTGGCCCCAGCTCCTAAGGGGCCGGGGCCGGGAGTGGCAGGGGGCCCCGGCTTCCCCGGACAGGTGGCGCCGCGGATACCCACCAGGGCTCGACCCCCAAAGGCACGCTGGAGCAAGGGGAACGTCTGGCTTTGGAGCCAGGGGGGCTGGAACGCCGTTGGCGAGGGAGTCCCTGCTTCTTCACCGGTGAAGCCGGGACAAAGGCCCCCTCGCAGGGCTCTGGGAGGGTCTTAGGCAGCAGTGTTGACGGGGCACCCTCTCTTCCCATCACATCGCCCTGTCGCCGTCGCTGTTGAGCCCTGGCAGGAAAGCCCTGGGCGCGGGCCTCCTGCCTCTGGCTTAGCCCTGTGCTGGGCGCCCACCCAGTGCCCCGCACGCGGCAGACTTAGCGAATGAATGAAACGCCGAGCAAAGAACCCGGCACACAGCAGGCGCTTTAAAATGGCAGCTAAGATCCCGGAAGGGAGGGATTGACTGGCAGAGCCCAGGGGTCGTCCGGGGCCAGTCCTGCTCTGGACACACACCCAGATTGGAATCTGGATTGGCCACTTTCTCTTTATTCCTCTGGCCCCGCCCTCTCCCCTTCCAAACCAGCAGATTAAGGGTTAACTCTAGGACGCCCCCTCTTCACCTGGATGGGACTGGAGCCGGGAACTTCCTGTTCCATTTTCCCGGAGTGCTTCCCTGGGCCAGCCGAGGTAGCTCTGGCCCTGGGGCCATCAGAGACTTCCCCCAGCACCCCCCTCTGTAGTGGGGACTCCGAGCGGTGAGTGGGAGGGAGGCCTGGGGTGCCGGCTGCCCAGTGGTTCACAGCAGCTTGGAGAAGGGGGAGAGGGCTCAGGCCTGGGGGGCTGGCAGAAAGGCTGGAGGATTTGGGGGAGGGTCTGTGCTGGGGAGCCCAGTGCGGTGGGGGACCACCGGGGTCCCAGGACTTCCTGTGACGTGGGCTTGTTCTACTTGCTCACTGCAGGGAGAAGGCAGGCTCCACGTGCCCCCACGGGGGCTGACCGGTCTCGTCGGGAAGGGAGCTCGGTCTGTACGAGGCCTGACTTGGGGCTCCCGGGCTACAGGTGAGGCAGGCAGACCCCTCCCTTGGCGTGGGGAGCCCTGGACGAGGAAACCAGCTCCCACCCACCGGAGCGGGGAGAAAGGAGGCGTTCCTGCCTGTGGCCACCACCTGTGGCCCCTCCCCAGGTCTGGGCTCTCAGGTCTCTGGGTGGGTGTCTCGGCAGGATCTCCACCCCAGGTGTGTCCTGCCTGCGCCCACCCCGTTCCTCTGGGCTCCACATTAAGCTGACCAGACGCTGGACGGTGGCCTGAGAGCCCTGCTGGCCCAGGCCACCCCCAGGGAATGTGCATATTAACAGAGCTTTTGTCCTGGAAACCTGGGGGGTGGGGGGAGGGAGAGCCGCTCCAAAGCCACCTTGCCTCTCGAATTCCACCTCCTGTTCTCACCTGGAGGTTCCGGCCACCCTGTGAGTGTAGCCTGAGGGCTGGACTTTGGAACCCCCTCACCTGATTTTTCTGAGCCACGCCGTTAAGTGACACAGGTAGGAGGGAAATCGGGGCCTTTCCTGTTCCTGAATTTTGGCAGAGCAGTCGAGGTCCTCAAATATGAGCAAATTGGCTCCAGTGACCTTGAGCAAGCTACCCATCCTCTCTGAGTTTGGTCTTTGCATTTGTCAGCTGTAGAAATTAATATGTATCGCACAGGCTGAATGGCCACAAAGCAATACTCAGGAGAGGTAAGCACTGGGTAGCTGCCCGCTGTCCTTACAGGGGATGGAGCGAAAGTCACTGGTTCTCTGATTATTTTGCTGATGCTGCTAAAAGGCAATGAGCACAAACCCATTTTTTTGAGCATTTATCAAAGACCTTTTCCATGCCACACATTTTCACATGCATTCCTTGAGTCTCTCAACGGCGAAGTAGCTGTTATCCCTCTAACCCTGCAGCAGCCTGAGTGCTGTGTGAACATTATCCAGCAGTTCCCACTCACAGGCCCGGGGGAGAAACACACTCGCTGTGACCATGGCACAGCGGGACACTGGTGGGGAGACGGAGGTAGGTGCTCCGTGTGGGTCCCCACAGAGAGGCACCAGCAGTGTGGAGGGGGCAGGGTCAAAAGGAAAGGCTCCACGCAGGACCAGAGGCCAAACCGCAAGGACAGGCGAGGTTGGACAGGCTGTGGGGAGATGCAGGAGGGAGGAGGGGGAGTTGAGGGGTGGGGGGCCGGGCAGGTGGTCGGAGCCAGGCCCAGGCCCCGCCCTGCATTCAGGGACCTCAACAAATCAGCTCCCTGCTCCACCTCTAAGGGTGGGTCAACTTGAACAAGCTGAGCCTTGGTGTCCTCAGCTGGAAGATGGGCCGAGGACAGGACCAGCCGGCATTCATCAGCCGCTGGTTGCCGTAGTGACCGCATATCACCCGGGGATGATGAAAACAGCCAACACTTAGGCACCCTGCCGTGGGTCCTCCGCCCTTCACAGGGTGGGAAGGGGTGCACAAGGCTTTCTTCCCATCTCCCCACGCCCACCCGGGGAACAAGAGGACAGAGAGCTATTGGAGCCTGGGTTCCCATACTGTAAAATAAATCCTTTCCGAGTTTAAAGATATCAAAGGGCCTCAAAGCTGTTTAACCAAAGAACCTGCCTGTTCAGAAAAGCTTCAGCCTCTGGGAGGCACTGAAGAAATGAATGCCACAGGACCGAATTGAATCCCCTGGGAGGGGCTGAACTGGGGGTGGTTTCCCATTGGTAGCTCTGGGTTCCCCAAAAAGGAAGGAGGAGGAGAAGCCCCATGGAACCTTTTAGGGTGAGGGGCGAGGGTGGGCTTGGAGGAGACTAGGGGAGGTTGTCGATCCCGTGGAGCCAGCGCCCCCCTGCTGGCCAGCTAGAAACTCACGCTTTCCTGGGCAAGCCGGACTCAGGGTTAAGGTGGCTGCCACCCAGAGGGGTGGCGACGGGGGAAAAATAGGGAAGAAAGGAAACGGCCACCTCCCGGTCACCTCCTCTACAGACATGGCCCCAACCTCACCCAGCGCTTCCTTGCCAGGGTCTGAGAGCAGAAGCACGGCTCCGGGGGCCTGGCTGTGCCCACGCACGTC
The DNA here is from genome assembly GCA_029593785.1 of Cabassous unicinctus. Taxonomy (NCBI): domain Eukaryota; kingdom Metazoa; phylum Chordata; class Mammalia; order Cingulata; family Chlamyphoridae; genus Cabassous; species Cabassous unicinctus. The sequence continues at coordinate 5,844 of JAQZBX010082527.1, read as the reverse complement.
TCCGGAGCGACCACTAAAGGCCTGCCTTGGAGACATATCGGCCACAAACCTTAGCGAGCTGCAGGCCTGGCTCTCTTCCGGAGACCTACCCACAGCCACCCAGCACAGCCGCTTCTGCCCCACCTCAGCTGCCCAGGCTCCTCTGCTCTCTTCCAGTTACACAGCTTTCATCACTGGCCCGGCCTGGCCTCCGGTCTGTGCTCTGGCTGGGTTTCTGGGGTCGGACCTGATATGCCTGACACCCGCCACCCCACTCCCTCCCGCTCATCCTGGCCTCTGGGGCTGGAACATTGGGAAGCTGGGAGATTTGAGCACCAAGTGGGAGCTCAGCACTGCACCGGTCAGCAGGTGGTCTTGGCCTTGACCTCCGAGAGTCACCTCCAGAGCCATAAACTGGGGTTCAGGATGCCTGGCCAAGGAGATAGCACATGCATGAACTTTCCCCCTAACCTCTTCTTTTTCTCAAACGTGCACATCTACACACCATCTCCTAGATTCCAGAACTGCCGTCATCTTGCCACATGTGCCTTGTTGGCCCACATCTCCTGCCACTTCACTTCCAAACCCTTCATCACCTTCTAAGAATAAAAACCCTTCCTAGACACCACAAGACCAGCCTCCCATCTCAGAAAATTAGGTTACCCCGTTATCATTTAGGATCCCATCCATATTCAGATTTGCCCAGTGGTCCCCAGCAGGTCTTCAGAGCCCTTCAAAGAGGAATCGGATCCAGCCAAAGCTCCCACACTGGCCGCGATGTGTCTGCAGGACCAGGCCTGTTCTGGGGAAGGTCTTAGCTTTGGGATTTGCTCGACTGATTCCTCAAGGAATTGTTTCACTTGGTCCTCATTCACCTACTGCCCTTTAAACTGAAGTGGGGTCGAAAGGCTGGGCTGGATAGAGATGAAGCATTTGGACAAGGGTCTGTCGTGCCACCTCGTCAGGGGGTGCGGTGGTCGGATTAATCCACTGTCAGGGAAGCGAAATTCAATCCCAGGAGTAAAGTGATGTGACTGTGATACCAGACGCAGCAGGAAGGGGTGGTAATAGGGAACGCTCAGCTTTCCCTGCCTTTTCATGTTGGGCAAACGAGGCCTGAAGCTGTTCTGCCGTCACCCAGGAACACATATTTAGGCATCTTTTAGCATCAATGTCCCAGGAGGCAGCGTGTAGGTGAGCCTGAGCTCACCTGGACCAGGGTCCTCAGCTTAACCCAGGGTCTTCAGCTCCACAGGTGTACAAGGAGAGGAGAGGACCTGGGAGCGGGACCGGCTGCACAGAGGCGGCCCCCAAGGCGAAGGATGCTGACAGAACCAGTGCCGGCCACCCAGGAGCAAGAGCACCTGGGAGCAGTCAAGATAGAGGAGGAGGAAGCCACCGGCCAGCAGGACGCCCGGCACCAGGAGGCCAGGCCGCGGCCCGAGGTGGCCCACCAGCTCTTCAGATGCTTCCAGTACCAGGAGGACATGGGGCCGCGCGCATCCCTGAGCCGGCTCCGGGAGCTGTGCAGCCACTGGCTGCGGCCGGCTCTGCACACCAAGAGGCAGATCCTGGAGCTGCTGGTGCTGGAGCAGTTCCTGAGCGTGCTGCCGCAGCACCTCCTGGCCCGGCTGCAGGGCCAGCAGCTCAGGGACGGCGAGGAGGTGGTCCTGCTGCTGGAGGGCGTGCGGTCCGAGCCCAGCAACGTGGGGCCGCTGGTAAGGGGCGGGGGCGCGTGGGGAGACAGGGCCTTTACTGCCCCTGAAGGACATCTCTGGAAAATCCACCTTCTTTATCCACCAATTCCTTCATCACCTCCTAACCCCTGCCCTGACTCTCCCCTTTCCTCTGTCCCATTTCCCTCAGGAGTCAGCAGGACATGGATTGCTGCCCTGTTCATTGCCATGTTTTTAACAGGATTTTAGTTTTAATGCTGGCAAGAATTGCCCCCATGCAGACATCACCTTGGAGGAACAGGGGGGCCCTTCCCAGATCCCCAGCCACACCCCCAAAAAGGAAGCACCCTCCGAAGAGCCTCCAGCCCTGGGGCCACCGATGGAACCACCCCCATCGCAGCCAGGGCCCGCCAAGCTTGCTGAGCCAGGGATGTGGAGACTTACCCCAAGTTCAAAGCAGCCGCTGAGCCCAGGTCCCAAGAGGACGTTCCAAGCCCTGCAAGAGAAAGGTGAGAGGCTTGTGCCCGAGAAGGTGGAGGGTTGGTTGTGCAGGTGGGAGCTGGGAGGCCAGGTTATATGACGGTCGGAGGGGCTGCCCAGGATGGGAGACGTCTAAGATCACTCTCACAGGGTCTTGTCAACGGGGTGGGCGTCCCTGCGGCCACGTCGTGGCCAGGGCTGGCTTCTAACAGCTCTTTCTTTCTCCCCAAGTGCTGTCAGCCCCCCAGGGCCCAACACCTTGGCCAGAGGAGAATTTTCGAGATCAGGAACTGGCAGAGGTGCTGGTGAGCTGGGCTGGTTCCACTTCCTGGGACTTCCTCTGCCTCTGCAGCTGGGGCAGATCCTTATCCACTAAATGAAAACTGGAGAGCTCTTCACCCCTCCTCTGTGCTCAGCCCTCACTCTCTGCCTCGCCTTTTGCAGGAGTCCCTCAGCTTTGAGGACATCCCTGAGAAGAAGTCTTGGCCTAAGCACCCTCTGGGTAAGGCCCTTTCTGAGGTCACAGATGCTGAAGGTTCCCCTTTGCAGGTCTAGAGAGGTCCCTGAAGCAGCTGGTCTGAGCTTTTAAAATAGGTGACCCAGGACGTGGCTACTTAATGGGTGCCTGAGTTTCCATTTGGGGTGCTGGAAACTTTCTGGAGCTGGATGGTGGGGAAGGTTCTGCCTGCCGCTGAACTGTAAGGTAGTTGCGGTGGTAAATATCAGGTTATGTGCATCTGACCACGATAAAGAATTCCGGGGTGGAGAAAAGGACTTTGTCACTTCGCCCCTACCATCTGCCTTCTGCCTCCGAAGGATCCAGCGATTCTGTCCACCCCCAGGCCGGCCAGGTTCCGGGAGCCCCGCAGAGTAAGCCTGGGCACCCCTGTTTTCTCCTTCCCCAGGATTCGGAAGCAGAACCCCAAACGAGGAGGAATTTAAACAGGAAGAGCCCGGAGGCGCTGCCCCGCCTGCCGCCATCGCAGGACAGCCGAGGGTGGCCGAAGAGCGACAGGCCCAGAAGCCAGGGCGGGGCCCGGGGGTGGACGACACCGGCGGAGGTGGCTCCCCTCCTGGCACAAGTGAAATCGTGAAGGTCAAAGTGGCCGGCCGGCCCGCGAAGTCGGAGCCGGAGATGCAGTTCATCTGCACGGAGTGCGGGGTGAGCTTCCGGCAGCTGTCCCGCCTGGAGGCGCACGTGCAGCGCTCGCACGCCGGCGGCCGCTCCTTCCTGTGCCTGTGCTGCGGGAAGAGCTTCGGCCGCAGCTCCATCCTCAAGCTGCACATGCGCACGCACACGGATGAGCGCCCGCACGCCTGCCACGTGTGCGGCCACCGCTTCCGCCAGAGCTCGCACCTGAGCAAGCACCTGCAGACGCACTCTTCCGAGCCCGCCTTCCTGTGCGCCGAGTGCGGCCAGGGCTTCCAGCGCCGGGCCAGCCTCCTGCAGCACCTGCTGGCGCACAGCCAGGACCAGAAGCTGCCGTGCGTCCCGGAGACCAAGACGGAGTCGCCGGAGATGGTCGTGCTGTGCTCCCACTGCGGCCAGACCTTCCAGCGCCGCTCCAGCCTCAAGCGCCACCTGCGGATCCACGCCAGGGACAAGGGCCACCAGTGCTCCGAGTGCTCCGGCAGCCTCCGCCCGGGCCCCGAGCGCCGGCCCTACGTGTGCGGCGAGTGCGGCAAAGCGTTCCGGCGCGGCGAGCACCTGGTGGCCCACCAGCGCGTGCACACGGGCGAGCGGCCCTTCTCCTGCCAGGCGTGCGGCCGCAGCTTCACGCAGAGCTCCCAGCTGGTCAGCCACCAGCGCGTGCACACGGGCGAGAAGCCCTACGGCTGCCCGCAGTGCGGGAAGAGCTTCGTGCGGCGCGCAGGCCTCGCGCGCCACCTGCTGACCCACGGCGGCCCCCGGCCCCACCACTGCGCCCAGTGTGGCAAGAGCTTCAGCCAGACCCAGGACCTCACGCGCCACCGGCGCAGCCACACCGGCGAGAAACCCTTGCGCTGCGGCGAGTGCGGCGAGCGCTTCAGCCAGAGCGCGCACCTTGCCCGCCACCAGCGCATCCACACCGGCGAGAAGCCGCACGCCTGTGACACCTGCGGCCACCGCTTCCGCAACAGCTCCAACCTGGCGCGCCACCGCCGCAGCCACACTGGCGAGCGGCCCTACGGCTGCCCCACGTGCGGCCGCAGCTTTCGGCGCAACGCCCACCTGCAGCGGCACCTGGCTACCCACGCAGGGGCGGAGGAGGAGGCGCGCGCGGTGGAGCAGGCGGCCGAGGCCCCGCAGGAGTGCCCGGAGTGCGGCAAGCGCTTCAACCGCAGCTGCAATTTGCTGCGGCACATGCTGGTGCACACCGGGGCCCGGCCCTACTCCTGCTCGCAGTGTGGCCGGGGCTTCAGCCGCAACTCCCACCTGCTCCGCCACCTGAGGACCCACGCCCGCCAGACCCTCTACTAGCTGTCCCAGGCTCCCGACCTCCGCAGCCCACCACACCCTCCCAGCCTCGGGCTCCAGCCTCCTGTTACACCCCTGCCCTTCCCCGGAGCCACCACTTCCTGACCTCAGGAGTGTATTTCCCAATGCCAAAGTAAAACGCCTTCCTGAAAGTGGACCCGCTTTATATTTATTTCCTTGCAGTTTCTTGGTGTCCTCCAGAATGCCATCAGGCATCCGCCCCACTGTGTGACATGAGGGTTAGGGTTAGGGGTCCCCATCCCCACACGGGGTCTTGCAGGCTGTGTGGCAGCAGGTCAATGGGAGACTTCTGCCCCCAGAAAGTCCATGACTGGATGTGGGGCTGGCTGGCTGCCAAAGCTGAGCAGCTGGGCTAACAGGTCAGAGTCTCACAGTCTTTCTGCCTGGAAGGTTTGTCCTCCTGCCTGTAGACCCTTGATCTGCGCTGGCCATTCAGGATTCCAGAGCCAAATATGGCTGTTGATAAAGTTCATTTCCTGAGTCCCACCGGCCACATTTCAAGTGCTCAGTAGTCAAGTGTGTCCAGTGGCCGCCCACTGGACAGCACAGACATTGCCATCTTGCAGAAAGGTGCATTAGAGCTGCTGCGTGGACCTATCATTAATGCCATGCCATGCCCACCTCCTGGGGGCTACGCTGGCCCCTTCCATCGGCCAAACTCAAGAGGCCCGTGGGCAGTGGAGCCCCACCCTCCCTCTCCAAAATGGCATCCCAGGTCTCAGCCAGAAGTCACCTGGAGTGTCACCTTTTCTTCCAGAGCTGGTTGGTGCCCATAGGTTTGGCTAGACTCCATGTCCCTTGGCATGTAGCTGGCTTTGTTTCCCAGCAGCAACTTCTGAGAAGACTCTTAAACAAGGGCCCTCAGCCTGATGGAAGGCAACTTCCTACTTGGTCAGGTCACCAGGGACTCTACAAGCTGCAGGGCCCAGAACCACAGAGGGTTCTGACCACAAGGGCTGGGACCCTGAGCGTGAGTGCGTGCCCCGTGCGGCCGAGGGCTCATTTGGCAGGTGGGGAGGTTGAGTCCAGAGGAGGCGCTGCATGCCTGAGTTCCCGAGCCCCAGTGGGGGGGAGTGCTTGGGAAAGTCTTCAAGTGCTTCAGCCAAGACCTTTCCCATCCTTGAAGTCGAAAGCTAAATGACCCCAGGGAGACGTTTCTAAGTCCAGAAAGTGATCGGATCTTTCACGCAAACTTTTGGACATTTCACCTTGTTGGTTTTCTGATTTTTT
>JAQZBX010082526.1:0-13514 GCA_029593785.1 Cabassous unicinctus | reverse complement strand
TGTCTTCTGTTTAGGCGGCACCGGGAACCGATCCTGGGACCTTCTGGAGTTGGAGAGAGGTACTCAATCTCTTGCACCACCTCAGCTCCCTGGTCTGCTGCGTCTCTCATTGTCTCTCCTCTGTGTCTCTTTTTGTTGCGTCATCTTGCTGTGCCAGCTCTCTGCACGGGCCTGCACTCCTGCATGGGCCAGCATTCTTTGTGGACCAGCACTCTGCATGGGCCAGCTCTCTGCGTGGGCCAACTCTCCACGCAGGCCAGCTCTCCATGCAGGCCAGCTCTCCGCACGGGCCAGCTTGCCTTTCACCAGGAGGCCCCAGGAATCAAACCCTGGACTTCCTATATGGTAGATGGGAGCCCAATCTCTTGAGCCATATCTGTTTCCCAAAGAGTATATTTTTAATGACACTAAAATATGTACAAGCTGCATGTGTTTCCATATTTTCATTTTTTCTTCCCTCGAAAATGTTCCCTAGTTTTGCTTTGACATGGCTTTCCAGAGATTTTACATCTCTTGTTCAATTCTCATAAAGAGACTCAGCTCAGTTTCCCTCAAGTTCCTAAGTTCCTCCAGTGCCTAGCAATTTCCTGGGCCATGGAGATGTGTGTGCAGAAATGGTCCAGAGGCCTTCAAAGAGATCTTTTGAATATAATGTTATTTTACAGTTAAACTTATTTTGTAAGAGAATGAAAATTATAAGTAACTTAAAAAAGAAATGCTCCAGAGGATCGGCAAAGGGGCCCATAGAGATAAATGGGCACCAGAATGTTCAGCCTCAAGCTTCGTCCTCAGGAATAAAGGAAGAGAAGGTGTTTGAATCACTTCGGAAAATACGGGTCAGCAGCTATAAATCTGAGACCCCCAACTGTGATAACTTTTAAAGTCTTGTGAGCTTGTGTTTTATTGTGTTTATTTCCTTCTATCTTTCTCTCTAGAGATTAGAGGTAAAACTTTCATGAGAGGCTGGGGGTCCTTTCCAGTGCTAATTTTCTCTAAGCAGGGGTATTACCTAATCTGACTGGTATTTTAGAGTGCAGGCTGACTTGAAGCGTGGAGAGACCAAAGGCAAAGAGACCAGTCAGGAGGCTGTACCCTCCCTCCTTATTTTGGGAGTAAGTGGCAAAGAAGGGGACAGCTAGGGCAACTGCAGCCCACTTCATAGTCAGGCCTTGGGAAGAGGAAGCCCAGGGTGTAAAGAGAGTGGTGACATTACTGAAGAGGAAAGGAAAAAGGGCCAAGTCCCTGAAGACTGTACTGGGAAGAGAGAACAGGGGCTGGTCTGGGCTGGTAAGAGGACTTGGAGGATGATGGCCCAGTGCCTGGACAAGAAAGCCCTGAGTTAAGCCACAGTCCTTTCAGGTCGTCTTCAAAGAAGAATTGCCAGAAGAAAGCAAACAAACAAAAATCCCTGGACACCCAGTTGGATTTGAATTTCAGATAATTAATTTTTTATTGTAAGTATTTTATCTGATAATCCTATTTCAAAGGCTAGTTTTCTGAGGAAAATCACTATGTATTTCATTTTAATGCTTTCCTTTCCACTCCTCTTCTTATCACCTTGAGTTACCCTATATCTGAAGTCCCACAGCTTGGGCAGCTAGAGCTGGGGATCATGTTGAGCAGTGAGCATGTTGTGTAGCACCTGGTCCAGCATGTCTCCACCCAGCAGTTGTGTGGGTGATTATCAGGTGCAGTTAATTGAGGCCCCAGCCATCCACAAAGCTTAGGCAAGGGATGCATAGCTGCTGCTGGTGGTGTACCACAAGGTCCTGGAGATGTTTCCCTATGTTTTCTTCTAGGAGTTTTATAGTTTTAGTTCTTATAATTAGGTCATTGATCCATTTTGAGTGAACTTTTGTTATGGTGTGAGGTAGGGGGTATGGTGCATTCTTTTGCATGTGGATATCTTGTTTTCCCAGCACCAATTGTTGAAGGGACTATTCTTTTCCCATTGAATAGACTTGGCACCCTTGCCAAAGATCAATTGGCCATAGATGTATGGGTTTACTTCTGAATTCTCAATTCAATTTCTGGGTCAATTCCATTGGTTTATATATCTGTCCTTGGGTCAGTTCACTGTTATTTTTCTTTTAGTTTTTATGTGGTAACATAAAATTTCCAGCTTAACCACTTTCAAATAAACAGTTCAGTGGTATTATATTCACAATGTTGTGCTACCATCATCACCATTACCATTACCAAATAACTAACTTTAATTTACCAATACAAATTTTAAGTCGCCCTTAGGTTACTTGCAAGTAATGAAAATGAAAGTGTACAGAATTGTATCATTTGCTGATAAGAAGTGAAGAAGGTGTGGCAAAGTCTAACTGCTGCTTTTCAAAACACCGACTTCCCACCCCTCCTCCTTCCTTGCTCATAGAAGCCTGGTGCTATTCAGGGTAACTCTTGCTAACTCCAAGATGTAAACAAAGACTGTTCTAAGTAAGCCAGTCTTTTTTAAAGTAGGGGTCCTGCTTTGGAGGGTTATGATATCAAACTGTTAGGTTGTGCCAGAATTTTAAAAAATTAAATAGTATGGAATGGACAAGGAGACCATACTAATCAGTACATCCGCTCCCCAGCTTGTAAGACACCCCCTAAGTAAAATGGAAACTTCATGTCAGCCAATCAGAATATTTCCTCACTTGCTTCCACTTTGGACTTCTATGAGCTTCCCCTTTGTACCATTGGGGGAAGCTCCCTTCTGCGTTCTGAATGGGATGCCACCCAATTGATGAACCACTTAATAAAGCTGGAAAATCCTAAAAATAAATAAATAAATAAATAATGGAATATAATAAGAAGTATTAAAGGACATCACACCTGGTAGGGATAAATATTAATTTGTGAAATTCATTTTGATTATGTGAGTCTGTGTGTAGATGGGTATTCTCGGTCACATGTAAACATATTTCTTACTGTGAGTTGTGGACAAAAGAAAACCCTTAAAATTACTAGACTTAGCCAGTGGCCACTCCTATCCTTTTATCAGATATTTGCTTTCCCAGCCTTCCTTGCAGCTATGAGTATACGCTCTTTTGATTTCTGTAGCTCTGTAATTTTAAAATTGGGAAATGTGAGTCCTTAGACTTTGCTCTTTATTTTTCAAGATGGATTTGCATATTCAGAGCCCCTTGCCCTTCCATATAAATGTGATGATTGGTTTTCCCATTTATGTTAAGTTAAGTGGGCTGTCAAAATTTTTATTGGGATTGTGGTGAATGTGTAAATCACTTTGGGTAGTACTGACATCTTAATGATATTAAGTCTTCTGGTTCATGAACACGTGATGTCTTTCCATTTATTTAGATCTTCTTTTATTTCTATCCATGATGATTTCTAGTTTTCTGTGTACAAATCGTTTATAGCCTTGGTTAAATTTAGCTCTAGTAGTTTTCTTGTAGATTCTTTGGTATTTTTGATATTTAGGATCATATTATCTGAAAATAGGGTTAACTTTAATTCTTCCTTTTCCAATTTGTGTGCCTTTTATCTCTTTTTCTTGCCTAATTACTCTGGCTATAACTTGTGTACAGTGTTGAATAGCAGTGGTGAAAGTGGGCATCCTTGTCTTTTTCTGATCTTGGGGAGAAAGCTTTCAGTCTTTTAACATTAAGTGTGACATTAGTTGTAGGGTTTTAATATAATGTCCTTTATCATGTTGTGGAAGTTTAATTCTGTTCCTAGTGTTCTAAGTGTTTTTATCAAGAAAGGGTGCTGGATTTTGACAAATGCCTTTTCTGCATCAACTGAGATGATCATGTGTTTTTTTGTTGTGTTTTGTTTTGTTTTCCCTTCATTCTAGTAATGTGGTATATTACATTGATTGATTTTTTTCTTAATATGTTAAACCATCCTTCCATTCCTAGGATAAATTCCACTTAAGCATGGTGTATAATCCTTTTCATGTGCTATTGGATTAGTTTTGCTAGGAATTTGTTGAGGATTTTTTGCATCTATATTCATAAGGGATACTGGTTTGCAATTTTCTTTTCTTGTGGTATCTTTCTCTGACTTTGGTATTAGGGTAATGCTGGCCTCATAGAATGAATTAGGAAATATACCTTCCTCTTCACTATTTTGGAAGAGTTTGAAGAGGATTGATGTTACTTCTTCTTTGAATTGTCAGTAAAATTCACTGAAGTCGTCTGATCCTGGACTTTTTTTGTTGGAAGCTTTTGATTACTGATTCAATCTCTTGTTACTGGAATGTTGAGATCTTCTGTTTGTGTGTGTGAGAGAGTAGTTTAGGTAATTTGTGTGTTTCTAGGAATTTTTCCATTTCATCTAGGTTATCCAATTTGTGGGCATAATTGTTTATAGTAGGGAAGCGGGTGTGGCTCAATCGATAGAGCTCCCGTTTACCATATGAGAGGCCCCGGGTTCGCTTCCCGGCGCCTCCTTGTGAGGGCAGGCCGGCCCGCGTGGCGCAGTGGGCTGATGCAGCAAGACCTCACAGCAAGGGGGAGATAAGCAGACACAGAAGAGACACACAGCGAATGGACACAGCAAACACAAGCAGCAAGGGGGGGATAAATAAATAAATAAAAATAAATCTTTAAAAAAAAAATTGTTTATAGTATCCTCTTATTATCCTTTTTATTTCTGTAAAGTTGGTAGTAATGTCCCCCCTTTCATTTCTTTTTTTTTTTAAGATTTATTTTATTTTTTAATTTCTTCCCTCCCCTCTTGTTGTTTGCACTCACTGTCTGCTCTGTGTCTGTTCATTGTGTGCTCTCTGTGTCTGCTCATCTTCTTTTTAGGAGGCACCAGGAACCAAACCCGGGACCTCCTATGTGGGAGGGAGGCACTCAATCACTTGAGCCACATCTGCTCCCTGCTTGTTGTCTCTCATGTCTCCTTGTTGTGTCTTGTTGTTGTATCATCCCGTTGAGTCCTCTTATTGCATCAGCTTGCCACACCAGCCCCTCGTGTCAGCTTGCTGTTTGCTCATCTTCTTTAGGAGGCACCGGGAACCAAACACTGGACCTCTCATGTGGTAGGTGGGTGCCCAACTGCTTGAGCCACATCTGCTTCCCTCATTTCTGATTTTTGTTATTTGCATCCTCTTTTTTTCTTGTCAATGTAGCTCAAGGTTTGTCAATTTTATTGATCTTTTCAAAACACCAACTTTTGGTTTTGTTGCTTCTATTGTTTTTCTGTTCTCTACTTCATCTATCACTGCTTTAATAATTATTTCCTTCTTTCTGCTCACTTTGGGTTGAGTGTGTTCTTCTTTTTCTAGTTCTTCCAGGTCTGAGGTTAAGTTACTGATTTGAGATCTTTTTTAGTTGTTCATCCTAGTCCAGTTAGGTGAAAAATCTCAGCAGAGGGGGCGGATGTGGCTCAAATGGTTGGGTGTCCGTCTGCCATATGGAGGGACCTGGGTTCGTTCCCTGGGACCTCCCGGTAAAATAAAAAATATATATAGAAGGCGCATGGGCTGCCAGGCTCTGTGTGCCGGTGAGCTGCGGAGCCGCCATGCAGCAAGATGATGACGTAAAAGGAGAGAGACAAGATGAGATGCTCCTGAAAGCTCTGCGAACCAGGAGCAGAGGTGGCGCAGATGGCAGAACATCTCTCTCCTACATCAGAGGTCTCCAGGATCGAATCCTGGTGAAGACAGGAGGATGAGAAGAGATGAAACAGACACAGAGAATTGCCCAGCGAATGGACACAAAACAGCAAATGGGGAAGGGGGGGGTTAAAATGGATCAAGTAGATAAATAAATCTTTAAAAAAAAAAAAAAAATCTCAGCAGAGGGAATGGAGCATGGGTTGGCTTTTTTTTTTCCCCCTTTGGGAGTACCAGGGATTGAACCCAGAACTTTGTACATGGGAAGCAGGCACTCAACCACTTGATCTACATCCGCTCCCCTTGGATTGACTTTGATTTATTATACTGCACTTTGTGTCTTAGCTCTCCACCATCTCTCGAAACATCTCACTTTCACCCTGCCTTCAATTCAAGAATCCTCTGGGTCAGACCATCTATCCAAGCTGCTGCCAGTCTGAAATCTCCCTCCTTCTTACCATTTCTCTACTAGGAAAATCTTCCCAGTGCTCACTCATTGTACCCCTCTTGTTTTATGGGCAGCATTGGACCAGATGCCCCTATCTCCCTCCAACAACTAATTCCTTTCCCTCACCCAGGGCAGGGGTAATGCCCCCCAGTGAGTCAGATCTGGGGATGTTGTCTACCACAGTCACCGCTGCATGACTGTAGTTACCTGCTGCTGTGTCTGTCACAGGCTGACCGGCACAGACAAAAACCTGGCAGGAGGCAGATGGTGAGGATACCTTCCCAATCCAGCTGTGCCCACGTGGCCAACCCTCAGCCCCATTCAAATGCTGGAACAGCTTGTTTACTTGGGGTGTTGGGTTAGATGCTGCTGGGATTTCAATGCCTACAAGTCTTTCTGTTCTAATTTTTAGCTCTGTCATCATCTCCTGGGAGTTCTGACCCTACCCTACCTCTCAGGCCCTCTCACTGTCTCTGTTCTCCCCACCCCCTAACCTCTGCCTAGGTTGACCTGCTTCCTCCTTGCCAGCTACCTTAAGGTGGGTCGGGGGGTAGGCCTTGTACACAGCAGCCCTGGACCCCTGCCCTGCCTGTCGTCCCATGAGGAAACTCTGTAGGAACATGCTGTGCTAGCTCAGGTAGCACAGCCACACAGTGACCTCTGCCTGCACCCTGCACCCCATGTGGAGCTGGGGGCGGTGGGGAGGGCACAGAGTGGAGTCTGGTGATGGCTCTAACTGGAAGGGAGGAAGTGAGAGTCAGACTTCTTTGGGTCTTTGTCAGGTCAAGTAAGGGAAAGGGATATCCCTGTTCCATTCTGATTTCTGGGAGTCCAGAAATCTGGGGAGTCCCTCAATGCTTCAGTAGAATTGCTGAAGGGGGCAGCAGTAGGGATGGGGCACGGAAGGGGTGGGAAGGCAGTCAGGAGGTCTGAGATTCCAGCTAGCATAGCAGCTGGTGCTCCTGGAATGCTGCCATCCCCCCACACCTCCCATGGGTGAATTCTCTGGTCAGAACAGTATCCCAGGATCGGGTCAGACTCCAGGACTCCGGCTTATCACAAAGGGCTCAGAAAGGTGAGTATGGGGCCTGGCCTTGGCAGGGTTGAGTTGGGCACTAGGGGCCTTTCTCTTTCATCTTTCTCCATCTCTTCACTCGCATCTGTTCTCTGACCTGACCTTCCCCCTCAACTTAAGTTGCTTCAGAGCATCTGCTTTCAGTTAAACTCCCAAAAGGGAAAGCTTTAGGATATTTTGGGGAAACTGGTTTCATTCATGATTCTTTCAGAGTCTTTTCACTATTTTTTTGCCCCCTGTGGATGTGTTTAAATCTGAAGCTGGTCATGACCTTACACTAAAAAGTAAAGAAATTAATAAAAATAAAGCAAGCCCAAATGGAGACTCATGTAAATCCATTAAAGAAGTCTCATGGGGCCCTAGCTGCGCCAGACCTGCCGGCCTGCCTGCACGTGACTAGGGGCTGCTGCCACCACCACAGTTCCCACAGCCCTGGGCCTGGGTCTCCACCCTCAGGGGTCAACTTCCCTGCTCCACTCTGTGCCCCAATCCAGGCCACGTTGCCCTGGGATCTGGTTGGGTCACTGACAGGACGCAATGTGGGTTGGAGAGCCCGCCCAGCAGAAGCAGAGCCTCCTCCCCCACCCCAAATGGCATCCACAGTGACACAGGTCAGTCAGGTGGCACCTGGAACACCTGGCATGTCAGCTCAAAGGAGGAGACAGAACACCAGGAATCTGGAGATGTTGAGATTCCTAGTCAGAGGCTGGACAGTGGTGTTTGGGAAAGGTGAAAGGTCAGAAACCAGAAGATACGAGCCTCCTTGTGGCAATTGTGCCAACTGTGTGAGAGTACTGGGGGCGGGGGCGGGGGAATGTTGGTGTGGGCAGGAGGCAGAGTGGGAGGTGAGTACTTTGAGGTCCCCAGAGCCCAGGAAAATGGAAGCCTGGGCACACTTGCTCCTCTCACATTCCCTGGAGAATCAATGGGAGGAGTGGCTCCAGGAAGCCAGAGGACTGGGGCAGCAGTGGATGGGGCAGTCATGGGAGAGAAGAGGGGGAACAGAGGCCGGGCCTGGCCCTCTCCCCAGGTCCCTGCCCCTCTGGGTCCCTCACCTCCCTTCCAGGCCTCTCCCACTTTCAGTACAAGTCTGTGTGCTGCTTGGCTGCTGGGGGTTGGATATGTAGCTGGAACTGCCTGACAAGGCCCCAGGGAGCCTGGGGGAGGGGAGGAAGGTGCCACCATCAGGGCTTTGGGGGTTGGAGGCTCTGTCCTTGGCCAGCTGCTCTTGCTTAGGTGCCTGGTTCTCACCAGGGCCTGATGCCATGGGGGAGTGGGCACCTGCTCTGGAGGGTGGGTTGGAGGGCAGCAGTGCTTCCATTTGTTCCAGGTCAGGACTCATGGAGTTGTCACACTGGGCACTAGGGAGACAGAGTAAGAGCAGGCCAGGGAGTAGCATGTGCCTGTGCTTTTTCTCAGGTGGTTATTCAGGCCAGACACCTGGGAGCCATCCCTGACTCTTCTTTCCCTCACACCTCATCCCAGACACCTGATACCTAGGAAACTGTTTGAGGGTGTGGCCTGCTCCCCATCCACACTGCCTCTGTCTGACTTCGGGCCCTGTTTATTTTTTTGGACTAACCCAAAAGCACTATGGTTTCCCAGCCTCCTCTGTTACTCTTTCTAGCTCATATTCAGCTCCCACCAGTATTCTGTGTAAAGAGGCCCACTGAATGTTCCCTTCCCCTGGCATACATGTGCTTTTTTAGGATTTTGTACCTTTGCACTTGTTCCCTCTGCTTGGAATATTCTTCCCCCTTCTCTGTTAAATTTACCCTTGACTTTCAAAATCCAGCTCATTCATCTCTGTGCTGGAACTGTCTTTCTTACAAACAGTATGCCTTATTGGTGTCCGTATGGCAAGCCCTCAGCAGATGGCGGCTGAATGACTGAAAGGCTGACCCCAAGAGCCAGGCTTACACTCCTTGTCCCAATCTGCCCAGTTTACTCACCAGGGACTGAGGATGGTAGAGACAGGCACAGGCCTCAGGAGACTCTGGGAACTGCAGTTAGTGGCAGGTGGGGCTACATGTGCCCACTGTTGGCATGAATTCTTCTTTCATGAGGTAGGAAGCAGAAAGGGAGGAGGGTGCTCAGGCTACCGTGGCCACCTCCTTTACCTAGACCATCTCTTGAGCATCCAGTTCCTCTGGGGTGGGGTGGGAGGGAGCTCAGCCACCTGGTCTTGTTAGGGCGGGAGTGTGTGTGGGATGAGGGGAGGAACAGTTCCTCAGTCCTTGTGCCTCAGCCCTGGGAAAAGAGCAGGAGCTGAGCTGGGGGTGGGGGTGAGCTCTGCTGAGCTGTTGTCCAATATCCAGCCCTCTGCGAACCCCCACTGCCCCTCTCCCCTGGGACCCTCAGAAACCACTCTGCCCACTCCCCTCCTCAGTTAGGATGCCCCAGTAGTAAAGATTCACACAGATGCTCACCACACTGCAAGTTGGACCAGTGCAAGAGACAGGTGTAGAGGACATGGGCCAGGCCTTTTGGCCAGCCACCTCAGGGCACCAAGGGCACTGAGCAGGATGGGGTAGGGTTGGGAGAACTCTGGTTAGGGGGAACCCTGAGCTGGAAAACCTGCCCTTCGGAATGGCAGCAGCTAAGGCACTGCCCGCCATTTTCAGAAGCTCCCCTTTCTCAAAGGACCCAGGTATCTGGGCCTGAGGCCTCCAGGAAATTTTTCCTGAAATGGATCCCCAAAGGATTTCCATCAGTGGATGGAGGGGCATTGGTGGGAGGGGAGTTTAGTGCTGATGTATGCTGCCATCCTGTGCCCTTCTTTCCATTCCCAGATTTCCCGCAACACTTTAGTGTTAGCCTGGAACCTTGCCAAAAGTGCACATGCGGGCAATCTCCCAACAAGAGAAATTGCATATAGGTGTGTGGGCTTGCATGGAGTAGGAAGGGGGCATTCTGAGCGCTGGACCCCTATGCCAGAGGCCCCACTGTGGTCTAGATCAGTTACTTTGGCTCTAGACCCAATGGCAGCTGAGTGACCAGTGTCTGTGGGCAGTGCCTGTACCCTCCTTGACTCCAGTCTCTTTGGCTCTCAGCCTAGGGTCTTGCCAAATTCAGAACCCCTTACCTTTCTGAAGTTCAGGGTCCCCGTTTCCTCACATGTGCTCCAAAGGATTTGGTGTCCTATTCAGTCATGACAGAGGTTCTTAGTGGATTATGGGGTGTGAGGAAGACTCAAAAGCCACCAGATTAAAAATATCTTAAGGGTAGGTCCCAGATACAAAGAGGAAGTTATATTTGGGGGACATGCCTGTTAGCCACCTTGGGGGAGAGGCAAAGTATTTGGGAATGAGGAGATGGCTGGAAAAACCCCCACAGGGATGGTGATAGAAGGTAGAGTCCTGAAAGCGGGGGTAAGGAAGCTACTTACTCTGCAGCTCCCTCCCTTTCCTTCTCAAAGGTATCTTGGAGGCCCTGGGAGGTGCCTGCTAAGGGGTAACCAATGGATGTGAGGTGTGACAAGTGGTAGTAGTCAACTGCCAATCAGTACCTCCCTCACAGAAGCCTCAGGTCTTTGACAAGTCTGCGATCTGCCTGAGGAACCCCTTAACTGACCTTGCTCATACAAAAACTTTTTCTCATTCCCGCCAATCCAATACTACATACGAATACCTCTCTGGACTAAAGACCTTCTCCCAACCTTATTACTAAGGAAATAATTACAGTATAGACACTTGGAAACCGGTTCTGGTTGGTTATCAGGACAGTCCTGTCCTCCAACCGCACTTGGTCTTAGCTTCAAGCTGTGGCTTCCACAGGACTAACTAAACCACTTGGCCTCACAACCCTGAGGTTAAGTAGTTAAGCAGTGTAGGTCATATGGATGGGACTGAAGCCCAGATTTTCAGGGCCAAAATTTCCTTCGCAGTCCCCAATACACATTGCTTCCCAAGAGTTAAGGTGCCAAGAAGCCCAGTGGTAATTGGCTTGCTTGGGGGCGTTGCTTTTCCCATACAGTAAACAGCCAAGGGAAAAAGGGAAATGAATGCCAGGATCCAGGATGTTGTTCAAGACCATTCTACTTTAGTTTCCTATAAAGCCAAAAAGGTTCATTACTTTATGGGGTTGATCATCTTTTCTCTAGGGCTTAACTGAAGGAGGGGAGTTACTATTATGTTAAAATTGTGTTTGAACCTAAATTTGAACAGACACCCCAAATATTCCCTTCATTCCTTTTTCGGCAAATCCTTCACTCTTTTTGCCCCAAACCCACATTTCCCCAGAATTTTAGACCAAGGAAGAAAAGGATTCTCAACTATATGAGCATATCAAGATATTGTGAAAGTGGCCATGGCATTTCAAGGAACCCAAACAAATAAAGACAAAGTTCTGATTGGATTTGAGAGAAAGATTTCTTGTTATAATGAACCAGAAATTCAAGATTCCACTGAAACTAGAACTGACAGAATATGTTGAACTTAATTAAACCTTTAAGGGAAATAAAAAGTGAGTTAAACAAGGTCAATGAGTGGGAGAAGCCCAAGATAGGTTTGGAATCAACGTAAAGATAACAGCACTTCAGCACAGGTATCTTCTGACCCCTCCCAGCAGTTAAGTCTGCCATCGTTCTCCCATCCCTCTCCCTTCTGAAGCATTTGCCAAACCAAATGGTTTCTTTCTCCATACTGCAGTTGTAAGCCAACCCAATAGTACCCCTTTGGACATGATACAAAGCCAAGAGGAAAGTTTATTAATCTCATTCAAGGGTAGAAAGTACACACACCCGACCCAGCACACTGGTTATCATCTATGTAGTGTCAATGCATGTAGCAGTAACTTTAACCAGATCAGAGCTGCTACCACCTGTAACCTGTTATGTGGCCCTGTAGCTAAGTCAAATGTTCCCAATTTGCTAGATGTGTTATCAACATAGCAGAATGCATTCTTAAGCTTCAGATTTTTTCATACACTTCTAAGAGGACATAAAAGATGTAGAACAGAGCCATACCTCAGAAACCTAGACATCAAGGAGGCACATTAATCTCCCAATTACACTGATTGTAAAGTGTACCCTAAATGGCTCTTTCTGGAAGCACAGAGAGGAAGAGAGGAAATGTTAGAATGTCAGCGCATACCAGAGGAGGCAGGTGGGAAAAAGTGTTCTAGCCACAAGGCCAACACATTCATATTCAAAGAGAAGTCTGGGTGAAAAAAAATTAAAATTATATAGATATATATAAAAAACCAAGTCAAAGGAAAAAAGGGTTTCATACAACACAGTATCAAAAAGTAAAAGGAACACACTAAATGCACAAACTGGTGGCAAGTCAGTCCATAGCCTGTTGTGACAGGTCCTTCCAGCATCAATCAAATTTCTTCTCATCTGTTACTCAAGGTTATTTACAGATGTGGTGACTTTAACAAGAGTCTCTCACGGGAGGGTGGGCAGGCCTCAATCATTGGTTTCAGGATCTGTCTGCGCCATGTAGGCATCCAACTCTGCATCCAGGTGTCCTTTTGTTTTCGACATGTATGCATCCAACTGGTTGTCCAGCTGCTCCTTGGTCAGTACAGGGCGAGCAAGGGCACCTCTCCCTCGGCCACGGCCTCTGCCTCTGCCTCCAAAGCCCCCTCTTCCCCGACCTATCATACCCCGACCTGGCCCAAGAAAAGAAGAAAAACAGAACACAGTTACAAGTAGGTTTAATGGGTGCTATGGTAAATGCCCCTTAGAACAAGGGGGCCTAGCTGAGAAAGGCTGAAGGGCAGGGCAAAGAAGAGAAATCTGAAAAAACAGGAAACATATGGGTAGAAAGCAACACATGGAAAGCACACACAATGAATCCCTTATTACATGCTCATCTTTAAATGACATTTTTAAAAACCTTATTCTACCAAAAAATAAGGGAAAATAACTATTAAAAAAAAAACTTAATCTCTCTAAAGACAAATTACCTAAAGTTCGAGACTCACTGTAAGTTCATAATTAAAATATAGATAAACCATTTACTAAGAGAGGGAGGCAAGGGCACAGAGAATCAAGGGTGTGAAGCTAGACAGTTTTCAAATTAAGCTTTATTGGAAACCCTTTTGGAAAGTCATGTCATCTCTCTTTAAACCTATAAGCCCAATGAGCTGACCCCAAGTCAAGGGATAGAGGAGTTATTTTGATATAGAAACAATGGGGGAGATGGGGAAAAACACTGAGTAGTCCCAGCCACTTTCACCTCCAATTTTAGCCACCTTATGACAAGTATGGTAATCTGGAGGGTGGTTTCAATTCACTTAATACATCTATCTTCCTAGAAAGCTACTTTTGTCCTCCCACCCCCATGGATGGGGAAACCAAGTCAAAGATAACTTGGAAACATGCTATTTCATCCTGAAACCCAAACTAGCTTGCACTTCACTCAATAAGCCAAGTGGCATATAATGGGAGAAAGAAAAACAAGCCC
>JAQZBX010082525.1:0-13510 GCA_029593785.1 Cabassous unicinctus | reverse complement strand
TTTCAGTACTGCCTTCACTGTATCCCATATGTTTTGATAAGTTGTTTTCTCATTTTCATTCATCTCAATATATTTAAGGATTTCACTTGAAATTTCTCCTTTGACCCACTGGTTATTTAGGAATGTGTTGTTTAGCCTTCACACATTTGTGAATTTACCTCTTTCCTGTCTATTATTGATTTCCAGTTTAAATCCATTATGATCTAAGAAGGTGCTTTGTATGATTTCAATCTTTTTATATTTATTAAGAGTTGCATTGTGACCTAACATGTTGTCTATCCTGGAGAAAGATCCATGGGCACTGGAGAAGAATGTATAATACCCTGAGTTTGGGTGCAACGTTCTGTATATGTCTGTTAGGTCTAGCTTATTTAACATATTGTTCAAATTCTCTGTTTCCTTGTTGATCTTCTGTCTAATTGTTCTATCTAATGATGTGAGAGGTGTTTTGAAGTCTCTAACTATTATTGTAGAGATGTCAATTTTTCCCCTTAGTTTTGCCAGAGTTTGCCTCATGTATTTGGGGGCACCCTGATTAGGTGCGTAGATATTTATGATTGTTATTTCTTCCTGATGAATTGTCCCTGTTATTAATATATAATGGTCTTCTGTATCTCATAACATTTTTACATTTAAAATCTGTTTTGTCCGATACTAGTATTGCTACCCCTGCTCTTTTTTGTTTACTATTTGCATGGCATATCTTTTTCCAAATTTTCACTTTCAGCTGGTTTGTATCCCTGGGTCTAAGGTGAGTCTTTTGTAAGCAGCATATGGATGACTCATTTTTTAATACATTCTGTCAGCCTATATCTTTTGATTGGGGAGTTTAATCCATTCACATTCAATGATATTACTGTAAATGCATTATATACTTCCACCATTTTATTCCTTGGTTTTCATTTGTTCTTATTTTCATGTCTTTTTCTTCTTTTGGTTACCCTTTCTTCTATTCTTTCTTCTATACTTTCCTCCAGCTTCTCTCTCCTGTCTTTCTCTTTTAGGCTGTAAGGCTTCCTTTACTATTTCCTGCAAAGGTGGATTCTTTTTTTAGGAGCTCTCTTAGTTTCTGTTTGTTTGTGAATGTTTTAAACTCACCTTCATATTTGAAGGACAATTTTGCTGGATAAAGAATTATCAACTGGCAGTTTTTATCTTTCAGTATCCTAATTGTATCATACCACTATCTTCTCATCCCCATGATTTCTGATGAGAAATGCACACTAAGTCTTACTGGGCATCCCTTGTATGTGATCATTTGCTTCTCTCATGCTGCTCTCAGAACTTTCTGTTTGTCTTTGACATTTGATATTCTGAGTAGTACATGTCTTGGAGTAGGTCTGTTTGCATTTATTTAGATAGGGGTATGCTGTGCTTATTGGACATGTAAATTCACTTCTTTCATGAGAGTTGGGAAATTTTCAGCTATTATTTCCTCATATACTCTTTCTGCCCCCTTTCCCTTCTCTTCTCCTTCTGGAACTCCCATGACATATATGTTGTGTTTTGTGTTATCATTCAACTCCCTGATCCCATGCTCTACTTTTTCCATTCTTTTCTTTCTTCAATTTCAGCTGTTCTGTCTTCTGTGTCACTTATTCTTTCTTCTCTCATTTTGAGCCTGCTCTTGTATGCCTCTAATGTATTTTTTATCTTACCTATCATGTCTTTTATTTCCATGAGCTCTGTTACTTTTTTATTCAGAGTCTCAAATTCTTCTTGTTGCTCACTCAGTGCCTTCTTGATGTCCTTTATCTCTTTAGCCATATTGTCTTTCAACTAATTTTTTTTAGTATTTATTATTATTATTTTTTTAAAGATACTTAGATTACATAAATGTTACATAAAAAAATATAGGAGATTCCCATATGCCCTGCTCCTCACATCTCCCACATTTTCCCACATTAATAACACCCTTTATTAGTGTGGTACATTCGTTGCAATTGATGAATGTAACATCTTGGAGCATTGTCACTAAGCATGGATTTACATTGTAGTTAACACTGTCTTGGAAATTTGTGTGCATCTCATTGATTAGTTGTCTCAAATACTGTGTCTCTTCTGGGGCTTTGATATATTCCTTTTCTTTGGCCATTTATTCCATTTCTTAGTATGATTTGTAATTTTTTGCTGGTGTCTAGGCATCTGATTAGGGTGATGAGTTTACTCAGTTGCTCGATTTCTCTCTTTCATAGGGTTTTAGTGGTGGGAGGCTGTGTGTTTTTGCTGTTTTTTGATTCTTGGTTCAACCTGTTCTGCATTTTTGGTATTGTTACTGTTAGTTGCTGAAATCTGGGTCCTGGACCCAGTGATGGGTTGTAATCCCACTTCCTAGGGCCTTGGGGGAGGGAGGCTGGAAAGGCTGGAAAAAGCCTCACTTACTAATTTACTTTTAATTTCCTTCCATCCACTTATTTGGTCTGCCAGAAGATGGTGCTCTTTGGCAGCCCTCTCAGTTCAATGCCTGGTCAGAGTGAATTTGTTGCAACACAGACCCGATCAATGTTACAGAGGTTCCTGCCTGGAGAATAAGAGTCTTGTAATTCAAACTTTCTCAGAGGCAATTCTCCAACTTTTGCTGTCAGCTCCCTCCCTTTTCCTGGGTAGGAAATAATCCTGCTACCCTCTGTGTCCTCAACAACCAGTCCCGGTTAGTAGAGAGGGTGATTTAGGAAGTTGGATCTCTTTAGTCCCTTGCCTGCTTCCAAGGCAAACAATGGTGTGACATGGATTGGCTCCTGGGACACAGCAGACCAAGTTTGTGAATCAGAAGCTGAGCCAGCCTTAGACTGTGTGCCTCTCTCTTTCCTTTCCTGGGAAGGTAGATCCCTGGGGCCTTCTTTGTCTGTAGCTGCCAGTCCCAAGGCCTGAGAATTCAAAAGTGTCTACAGTGTGTGTGAGGGTACCAGCATTTGCCGCTGTGGCTTTTAACTCACGGTTTTGCTGTTGCAATTCTTTTCCTTTGCTCCTCTCTCTTCTTGGTGCTGTCCAGCATTCCCCATGGTGTCCTAAACCCTAGAAGATCTTTTCCAGGCCATTTCTGCCTGTCCTCTAGCTATTTTTCTGGGAGAGAAGAGAGTCCCGTGTCTTTCTAGTCCACCATCTCTCTGTTCTTTCCTTTGTTCTTGAAAGTTAGTTTTGTTAAATTTACAATTATAGATTAACAGTTATTTTCTCTCACAACTTTGTGAAGGTTTTATTCCAGTGTCTTTTGCCTTTCATTGCTTCTATAGTAAAATCAGTCATAGACTTTTATCTTGCTTTTAAGATTTTCCCTTTCTTTTTAGTATAGTTCAGTTTTCATTACTGTATGTCTTTTTTGATGTTACTTTTTTCAGTTATGCCTCAGATTTGTTGTGTTTCCCAAATATCAGTATTATTTTCCTATAGCAATCTTAAATGTTCTCACTTAGTATCACTAAATGCTTTCTGTCCTCCAATTTTCCTACATTATTTCTGGAATTCCAATTTAAGTGTGTTAAAACCTCTTACTCCCTATTTCCTTTTCTTTTTCATTTTTTTCTTTCCATGTGAAACTTGCTACTGCATTCTGCGAAATTTATTCAGCTCTTTATCTCACTTTTCTTCAAAAGTGTCCGATATTTTGTTTAACTCATGCAATCTATTTTTAAATATTGCCTGTTATATTTTGCATTTCTAAAACTTCTCTCTGGTTCTTTTTTAAATGTTCCTGATAATTTTAATAGTCTTTGTAGCAGTTTGGCAGTTTGATATAGTTATGAATTCCAAAAATAGATATTGGATTATGCTTGTAAACTGGTCTGTTCATCTGGGCATGATTAAGTTATGATTAGGGCTTTCATTGGGCCACATCAGTAGGGTGTTGAGCCCCACCCCTTGGTGGGTGGAGTCTCAAAGATAAAATACATGGCAAAGGACAGAGTTGGAGTTTGTTTTTGAGTTGGAGTTGTGATGCGGAGTCTTGAGCTGGAGCCCCAGGAAATAAGCATACAGAGGAGCTTGGTCGTGAGGAAGGAGAGAAGGCCCCAAGGAAAAGAGATGTCATTCGCCTGACAGTTCACAGCTAGCCTTGTCGAGAGAGGCAAAGGCTAGAGAGCCTCATAGTCTACAGCTTACCTTGTAGAGGAAACAGAGTAGCTGAGCCTGGAGAGAAACAGAGCCCTGGGAAGAGAGGAACTGAAGAAGCCTGAACCCTGGCAAAGGTCAGCAGCTGTCTTGCTCCAACACGTGGCAACAGACTTTGGTGAAGGAAGAAACTTATGCTTTATGGCCTGGTAACTGTAAGGTTCTACCCCAAATAAATACCCTTTATAAAAACCAACCGATTATTGGTATTTTGCATCAACCCCTTTGGCTGACTAATATAGTCTTCTTCCTCCTGTATGCTTTCAGTTCATTTTTATCAATTCTGTAAATACAACAATCATTCTTAGAGTGTGTGTTAGTCAGCCAAAGGAGTGCTGATGCAAAGTACCAGAACTCTGTTGGCTTTTATAAAGAGTATTTATTCGGGGTATATGGTTACAGTTACCAGGCCCTAAAGAGTCCAACTCAAGATACCCCAAGAGATACTTTCTCACCCAATGTCTGTTGCCACATGTTGATGCAAGATGGCAGGCGATGTCTGCGAGGGTTCAGCCTTCCTCCTTCCACTTAAGGCTCTGTGGTCCCAGCTTCTTCTGATCTTAGCTGTGTGCTGTATGCTGGCATAAGGCTTGTCCCTCTCCCCAGGGCTCATTTCTTTCCAGGTTCAGCTGCTCTGTTCTTTTCACAAGGTCAGCTATAGACTATCAGGCTCATCTTTATTCCTGGGGCCATGTCTATGCAGCACTCTCGCTTCCTGCTTATCTGCTTCTGTGTGTCTACTTCCGTGTGAGAGTCTGTTTTATCAGCCAAAAGGCGCTGAGACTCAATGCTGAATTGCAGTCTAATGACGTGATTGAATCAAAACACTAATCTTAACATAATTTAATCAGAATCTCAGCTGAATCTAGTACAATCAAAGACCAGTTTATAAGCACAATCTTTATTTATTTTTGGAATTCATCAATAATATCAAAGTGCCACAAGTATATTCTAGATCTTATAGTTTTAGTCTCTGCAGTCCTCATATATATTCTTTCATTTAACACCTCGCCATGACTATGTCAGCTTATAACTTTCATTACCCCCATTTCAAGATAAGGAAAACTGAGTTTGGGAATGTTAAGTAGCTCATCCAAGTTACAAATTTAATAAGTGTTTGGGCCAGGATTTGAAGCTTTGTTTGACCTCAGAAAGTAAATGGAAAAAATGATCTCTTCCTGTATCTTCTGACTCCCAGCAGGGAAAAGCAGGGACTGCTTTGAGTCTATTGTACTTTTACTCAGGCAGAATTGATCTCTTCTATTCTCATTCCTACTTTGTATAGCGTTTCTACAAATACTAAATGTTCACCTCGGAAATGATGGTTATGTGATTGAACAATGTTCATCCATTCACTATTTATTGAACAACTACTATGTTTATCATTAGATCTCATACTGTACTGTGAGTGCATGAGTGTGAGAATAATGTCATCTTCAATACTACATCCCAAGAATCTATTCTAAATTTTATAAAGCATAAATTTAGGAGGCACTCAATTAATGCTTGCAGAGTTTCATGGTCAATTATTGTCCTAGGCTACCTTTACTGAATCTCCTCTTACTATAGATTCAGTAATTTTATAGGATCAATTAATAGCTTACTCATTAACCCTACACTGCCTCTGTGTTAGGATGAGTGACAGCTAATTCTATGCATAATTGTGAAATATCTTTGATGTCTTCATATATATTTGGCTACATTCAACCACTTTTTGGTAGTGATGTTGCTTACGGCAATCCTTCTGTTCCTTTTCTTACTTGGACTTTTATCTTAATCTGTTCTCTAATTCCAGTCTCATCACAATATTCTTTGTAAAATATAACTCTTATCATAAAACTCCTTGACCCTAAAACTTTCAGTATTATTTCTCTATTGCCTGTATTACCATGTCCAAACTCTTCTCAGTGGCATCAAAAGTTTTCTGTATTTCTCCATCCTTCTGTTATATGCTTATATTTTCCTATCTCCTTATATAATAACAACAGCTAACACTTATTATGCCCTTTCCATGTGTCTGACACCATTTTCGGAGCTTGATCTATATCATCTCATTAAATCCTTGCAACAATTCTAGGGGATATTACAATTATCCTTGTTTTACAGATGAGCCTTAGGGAGCTTAAATAATTTGCACAAGTTCACATACTTAACAAGTGGTGCAGCTTAAATATGCATCCAAATGGTCTCACTCCAGAGCTGATGTTGTAAAACACCCACTGAACATTGCTTACCTTTACCCTATTCTGAAGTCAAAATGGATCATTCATTGTGTCCCAAACCTACATTATAATTCCTTGCTACTGTTTCTTTGTTTATACTTGTCTTTATTTTACTCCAGTGCTCCCTGAGTTCCATGTGAAAATCTACTGCAGGCCCAGTTTAAATTTCATTTACTGCAAATCTTGCCTCATTTCTCACCTCCTAGAATACTACATGTGCCCTCTTATGAGTTTTTACAGAAATTTTCATTACAGTGATCTTTATATGTGTCTTTTCTCTCCAGCTCAATGATCAGTTTCTGGAGGGCAAACGGTGTCTTCATTTCTCCTGCAGCAACTAGCCTGAGGATTTGATTCAGCAGAAGGAAGTTTGGATGCTGCTTCTGCCATTTTCTAGGTGTGTGATCTTGAGCAAACTGCTCAGTCTTCGTTGAGTCCGTTTCCTCACATGTAAAATAAATATGACAACATACTTCATAGGTCTGTAAAGAGAGCAATAAGTTGACTCAGGTAAAGCCACTGGACATATGTGATGTACATCCAATGCTGCATTCTCTCTTCATTCCACCGGGTGTGAATACAGGCCCTTGTGTATACTGGGTATTGGGTAAAAATTGTTAAAAGAAGGAATGAATGGCCATTTAGTCTCTATTTGGGAGACTCCCCCAGTGTGTCCTGCTATTATATTCTCTACATGGGCTTTTCCTGATGTTGCCCCTTCACCTTTAGAATAAAAACTGCCAATCCTGCAGCCCATTGTTCAGGCCACCTGACTTCTTCTATGCTATTGCGGCTCTAATTGTTTCAAGAGATAAACTAATCCTTACTATTGAATAAGTTGTCTAATGTTTCTTTCTCTGAGGATAAAGTAAGTCAATCCATTTAAATGTAAAAACTCCTATAAATAATGATTCCTTTGTGGGAGTTTCCAGTAAGGTGTAAAGAATACTTTGGCTATGTAGACATTTTTTTAGGACCTTTCAGGACTGCTATTCTCCTTATTCATAGGACTCACCCCTTTCCCCCCCATTTTTTCTCTTTTCCCTGTGAATAAATGATATAGGGTTTGTTATTTGGATAGGTGGGGAGTTGGAAATAGAAGCCCTTGTTGTTGAGATCACTTTCAACGTAACAGATGACAATGATTTGATTTGTGGGGACCATATGGAGTCACCCTGATCAGCACTTGGAAAGTGGATTCTGTCACAGTTGGATATGGAATTCTGTCTTCCCTCTGTCTATCACTGTCTGCCCTTTGAGCGATATTTGAGGAAATTCTCTTAGAACTCAGCTTTTGAGGCAAATCCAGGGGTCCCATTTGATGTTCTTTTCAGACATTCTTCCATCCATCCTGATTTTTATTTAGTAGAGGAGAAACTTTTTTTTTTTTTTTTTGAGTTCACATCGGAGTTCCAAAATAATATTTTAAAAATGTGAAACAGATAACCTTTGGTGACCTAGTTTTATTTACATATTTGTTTTCTGATAACTTTTTTTAAAACTTGGTTCTGTTTTAATGATAAGAACAGTTCTTATTAATACCGTGGAAAAGGAACACAAAACCATCCTTTTGAATACTTTGGAATAGTTACAAAATGCAGACTCTCTTTGTAAATGTAATCAAATGAAGCGATCTTTTACACAAAGCAAAATAGAGCTGTTGCTGTAATTAGTGTGAACATACCAAACAAAACAAGGCTAATTACTGGAGGGAGAAAAAAACAGAATGAATTTTGTGGGAAATAGGCCATCTTCCTCACTAGGCAGGTTTTTTTGCTGTTCCCCCAACTCTGGAGAATAGGAAATTTGATGACATTAACACAGCTTATTAATGATCATTGTAACTAACTCCATCCACCTAATTAAATCATCAGCTACAATTGGTAACAGGGGAGCATAATTTAAATGGAACTGCTCTGACAAACTAGATGGCACCACACTCCTAAATATTTAATACTCCCTGTGGCTAGATTAACGGTAATGTTTAAAGAGTCAGGTCTTTCAAAGGTGACTGACAGACATTTTCTATGCCCTTTTTTAAAGAGGACAAATTAATTATAAACATCAGTCTGCTTAAAATCTTCATCATTGTGTATAACCTAGACTGAGAAATTATAATTGAAACCATTTTTTTTTACTCCATTGGTAAGACAGCCAAGACCCTTAAGGAGAATTTTTTTAAGTGTTTTTATTTAGACCAGGAAGTAGAGTAAAAATATCCATTTAGCTGGATTAAAACATTTCAAGGAACTAGGTGAGACACATTAGTCGTTTATCACTTAGAAAGTCTGTTTACTAAGCACATAACTATGAATCAACACTATGCTACGTCATGGGCATTTAGATTTTTGCCATATTAGGGAACAGAGATATGAAATAAATAATTACAAGTATAATGAGTGCTACAAAGAAGAAAAGGGAGTAAAAAACAAACAACAAACAAATAAACAAAAAAAACCCTTTAATCAGAGATTTGTATACATTCTAGATTCTAAGGAGAAAAAGTCATGATCACCACTATACCCTGGTCCCAGCCCTTTCTGACCAGTCCCTGTTTTCCAAGTGGCTGGGTACAATCTTAGTAGTTTTAAAATGTTTTTATCACCTTAGACAAGATTGGATTATTTGTGGAAAACAGGAAGTAATGGTATCTACTTCCTGGCCCTGAAATAAGAAAATAGCATGCACAAATGCATTACCTGCCACAAGCAACTCTTCTTGTCTTGTTAGATTCAGTTTCATACTTTCTGCAGACCCAGAAGCTGCCACCTTAAAAGGCCCTTGACCCCTTATTTATTTGTAATTTCTGTTGCTTCTTTAGTTGCAAGCTGTAGCAAGGGAACTGGTTAGGGCAACTTCTAGACTTTAAGCATCAGGGAAAGCCTGGTGGGCAGAATAAGAGGAACTGAGGAAAGAATAGGGAGTTAGCATTTCTTACTGCTAGAGCCTCCTTTCATTTCTTGTTGAAAAATGCCCACTATCTTTCTGCTCTATGAATCAGGGCTATATTCCTGCCCATTCCTTCCAAGGTCAAAGGGAGATTAGATATACTTCTAGGGTTTTTCTGGATGGCTTTTATGAATGTATGGCTAAGCATTTGAAATAGTCCTCATGGATTACTTCAGGCAGAAGAGAAATTGTTAGGTAGGTGAAAAAGAGGGGGAGAGTTTTTTGAACAGAGGAACAGTATGTACAAATCCTTAGGAAATGAGAGAGGTCTAAAATGACTAGAAAGTAGAGAGAGTTGTTTGAGATAGCCTGGGAAATAGCAGGATAAACTTTATATATATATTTTCTTTGAACAGATGAAAAAATTATAGGTTCATGGTTGCCAAAAATATCATCCCTGCTGGGTTTTAAAAAAAGTCTTTTTTTAGAACAGTTTTAGATTTATAGGAAAATTGCAAAGATAATTCTACCCCATGCCCAGTTTCCCTGTTATTAACATCTTACATTTGTATGGTGCATTTTTCAAAATTAATGAACCAATATTGACACATTATTATTAGCTAAATTTATGCTTTATTCACATTCTCTTTTTTTTTCTTTTGCACATTTTACTTAATACTTTTTTTTTTTGGCTCCACAATGCCATCCAGGGTATTTGGTTGTCATATCTTTTAGGCTCCTCTTGGCTGTGATGGTTTCTCAGCCTTTCCTCTCTTTTGATGACATTGACAATCTTGAGGAATACTGGTCAGGTATTTTGTAGAATGTCCTTCAATTGGAATTTGTATGATGTTTTTCCTCATTATTAGAATGGGATTATATGTTTTGGGGAGGAAGACCACAGGGATAAAGTGCCATTCTCATCATATAATATCAAGGTTACACACTATGAACATGATTTATCATGGTTAATGTTGACCTTGATCCCCTGGCTGATGCAGTGTTTGTTAGGTTTCTTCACTCTACAGTTACTCATTATGAACATTCTATACTTAGGTAGTGGGGAGTCATGCTATATAAACAATTTAAAATTTTCCTGCATGGAAGATTTATTTGTTTTCACCCATTTACTCCTTTATTTAATCACAGATTTATACAGTATGGACTCATGAATATTTTGTACTTTGCATTAAATCCAACTTTATTTTTTTTGCTCAAATTGTTCTGGCTTTGGCCAATGGGCGCTTTTTCAGTTGCCTTCTGTTTCCATTTGACACAATCTTATCATTGATGGGTGTTTTGTTTGTTTGTTTGGTTGGTTAGTATGGTGGTTTGAGACTGTATGTACCCCAGAAAATCATATTCTTAAATCTAATCCATTCCTGTCGTGTAAACCTACTGTAAGTTAGGGCCTTTTGATTAGGTTGCTTTGGTTAAGGGCCATTTGAATAGGTAACTTCAGTAAAGTGTGGCCCAGGGTGGGTCTTAATCCTCTTACTGGAGTCCTTTATAAGACAATGAAATTCAATGAAGAGAGAGAGAAAGCCAGAAGCCAGAAGCTGAAAGCAATGAAACCAGGAAGAGAAGGGAGAGACCAGCAGGCATAGCCGTGTACCTTGCCATATGACAGAGGAGTCCAGGATCACAGGAAGCCAGGAAGAAAGCACCACCTTGATGGTGCTTTGATTTGGACATTTTCATGCCTCAAATCTGAAAGCTTGTAAACTATTGTAAAATATATATATATTCCCATTGTAAAAGTCAACCCATTTTATGGTATCTGCATTTTGGCAGCCTAGTAGACTAAAACAGTTTTGTTTGTTTGTTTTTTCCAGTACTTCCATATCTTTCTGTGGCTATAAGATGTTGCAGGCTTAGCTTGTATATTTCCTGCCCTGATCTTAGATTCAGTCATTTCTCTAAGGGAGCCCTGGTTCTCTTTATTGGGGAATGGTATTAGAAACCAAGATTTAGACCCTAGATTTGCATGGTGCTACTGGGGTGTCATTGCTTCTAGGCCTTCTTATCTGATAGAGTAAGGAGATATATGTGTGTTTAGTAACTATGCATATACACACATATAAATATTTGTATATGTATCCAGCTGTATCCATATTAAGCTAAACAAGAGTTAATCCTGATGTCTTCAAGTTTAATCTTTTACTATAAGGATCATTCTAATCTCCTCCCCTTGCTTAAATGTTAATTCCCACTCAACAGTGAGAAACCTGGCTCCTACCATCTGCTATCCATTTACTTAATTATTCATCTCCAATATACATAAATAGTAGTTTCAGAATCATCCCTGCTGTTCCTCCATCCCATTTTCTGATATAGAGGACATGCATTTGATGGTGGTCTGAGTTGAATTTCTGAATGCCTGCCTCTTTTACTTATTTCTTTCATTCTCTACATCCATCCATTCATCTATCCATCAATTCATCTAGTCAATACCTATTTATAGAGCTAGGTGAAGTACTAACTCTTATAGACTATGTTACAAATGGTAGATTTATACATAAACTTGTAGTATTTATAATAGTGGACTCTCTACTGACTGAATTCTGTGAATTGATTTGCCAGATTAACCAGTGACTTCTATTCTCCTTGTAATATATAGCGTTTGTTGTTTCTGGCATCCTAAATGCTTGCAACGAGCTAGCTGTTTGCTAATATGCTCATGTGTGTCTGGTCCCACCAATTGGGTTTTATACAAAATAAGACACAATTGGTTTTATTTGTTTCTGAACCTTTTTGATATTGTTTTTGTTTATTGTAGTTATGTAATTTAATGAAATATTACATAAAATATTGAGAGTTTTGTGACTGAGAAACCAGCCACTACTAAAAATTTGTCTTCTGTGTTCTAAACAAAAGTAGTAAAAATTTGAATCAGCATCTTCAGGGCAAATGCTGAACATTTTGCATCTGCTTCTCCAAGTCCACCCTCCATCTTTCTCCTCTCTTCTCTGTGACCCAGCAGGCTGACCCATAGAAAATAATTCATTGGGGTTCCTTTGCCTTATGACTTCCGGTTAGGTTGGGCTC
The DNA here is from genome assembly GCA_029593785.1 of Cabassous unicinctus. Taxonomy (NCBI): domain Eukaryota; kingdom Metazoa; phylum Chordata; class Mammalia; order Cingulata; family Chlamyphoridae; genus Cabassous; species Cabassous unicinctus. The sequence continues at coordinate 1,244 of JAQZBX010082525.1, read as the reverse complement.
ATGTGGTGTCTGTCTAGAAGATTGGAGGGATGGAGAAGAGGGAGGCCTGAGGAGCTGTTCTGATTTCCTTCCTGCAAGGTTACTTTTACTACCTATGTTCCTCAAACAAAGCTCACTGTTGCTCTTGATGATTGCTCTGTACCAACCTCTTTCCTTCCAGGTTCTGGCAGTTGCTCCCTCTGCTCATTTCTTTGATCTAGGGGTGGTAACAACTTCACTGCTTTTAGCTCCAGGTTACTATACTATCCCTTTTATTTTCTTGCACCCACACCTCTGTGGATCATTTCTTTATAAATATTTCCTCTTCACATGATTCTGAACCTATCATCAATGCATATACTATTGTCAGCCTGAAATATAATCCAGTGGGAAGAAAACTAGGCGTGGGTGTGGGGATTGGAAGACCTAGATTCTTTGTCCAAAGATGTCATTATTTATTGTTTATTGAGTGATCTCAGATAAATCACTCAACTTTCCTCAGTCTTAGTTTGTTCCTAAATGAATTCACTAAACTACCAAACGATGAGGAAAAAGTTCTTGTGAGCAGTATTCTTGTACATTTGGAAGAGGATATGCAATTAACCCTCTCCTAATTCTGCATTCAGGTAGAGAAGTGAAAGGGAATTAGTATTTGTTGAGCACATACCAGGCATTTTCTCTTGCTTAAGCCTCCCAACAGCCCCATGACATGTGGTGTTAACCCATTTCACCCATGAGGAAACTGAGGCTCAAAGCTGTTAGTAACATAGCTAGACCATCAGTTTTCTTATTAGATCAACTGATAGCTCTATCCTGAGTAGTCAGCACAGTATTTAGCAGAGCTGCATGCTTGTTAATGTTTGCAGGAGAAATGAGGGGAAGGGGAAGGTTGAGGAAGGGAGGCAGGATTTGGATTCAGGACTAAATGACTCCAGAACTCTTGTTCTTTCCACTCTAGACTGCTAAAAAGTATGATTCCTAATATTAAGTAGATGATCCAAAACTCTTTCTTGTTTTGTGGTGGATTAAATTTTGAGTTCTTCGTATGTATTTAATATTATAACTGCGTTTGAATTAGAATTGATTTTCAATGAGTTAGTATTTATCAGAAAAATACCTACTGATAGGTGGGAAGATGCATGTGTATAGATAGGTATTGTAGTGGTCAGACCATAATCCTTCCAGGGTAAAATCTGTTGCCAATAAAGCCCAAGGAATAGCTGGACCTACTTAACTTTCTTGTCTAACATCAAACTTTTTTTTTT
>JAQZBX010082524.1:0-13511 GCA_029593785.1 Cabassous unicinctus | reverse complement strand
TTTTTTTTTTTTTTTTTTTAGGAGGTCCCGGGGCATGAATCCAGGGTCTTGAACATGGTGTTACTGGATTCCTCTAGGTTCTTGGCTATGTTACATAAAAGAATTTAAGAAAATACCAGTTTAGTTAGGCCAGTAGTTTACTAAGAAAATGAAAGAAGAGAATAGAAATGGGAGAAAATAACAGAATATGGGTCCCAGGTATACTTGCAGGCTGGTCCAGGCACAGAGAAAATTTAGCTTGTGGGGTTGGTTTTTAAACCATTAATTATTCCTCCCCTTGCTAATGTTCGGGGTAGGGGTCTCAGCTGTTTGCTGTTTGGATTGATTACCCCACTAGTCAATTCCCCTGGGGGAGGGGGCAGCTCAATGATAAAGCCCCTTGAGAATATTGGGGACTTTTCCTTGATCCTGGACAAAATCTCACTCCAAATGGGGGTTCTCATGGAGTTCTTCCAGCAGCCTTCTGGTTCTTCTTCCAGCAGCCTGACGGGGTTCCATGGCCATGTGTTTCACGGCCATGTTTTTCTGCCAGGTTTTAGATTCTTCCTCCTATTCCCTAAACTAGCCTGCCTCAATGGGACATGGGAAGCAGGCTCTCAACCACTGAGGTATATTCACTCCCCAATGAGAGTTGGTTTTTTCATTTGTTTTGTTTTCAGGAGGTACCAGGGATCGAACCCAGGACCTCATACATGGGAAGCAAGCACTCAATCACTTGAGCTACATCTGCTCCCCTGCATGCATTGATTTTTACCTTTTAATTTAATCAAGGTAGAATTAAAATATTGGGGATTTGTATTTTTTACTTCTACACTGAGCATATGACTTTCTAGCCCTCTTCCCAAGCCTTTACTACTTCCAGCATGCTGCACTATTTGCAACCCCCAGTTGTACCAGGATAATCTCATTTATTTGTCCTTTCTCAGCTGGCATCCTGTCTTGAATGCCTCCCTCCCCACCATTCATCTACTTAGCAAACACAACTTAAGTGCCCACTATATTCTCTACAGGTGTTTGCAATAGCGCTTACAGTCAACGTTCTTTTTCTTGGCAAGTGTGTAGCTTTGGCCTTTCTGTGGTAGATGATAAGCAACTTGAGGGCAGATACTATTAATTAATTAATCATCTGGGTAAGCCCAGCACCTACCACGATGTAACTTGCCCTTAGTAGGATCTCAGGTATTTTTCTGAATAACTGAATCAGTGTTATCCTTGCTACCGGTTGCCACAGAGTAGTCAGAGCAGGCCCTCATATTTAACAAATGAATGAATTGATGGGCGGATATGTGTCTCTTCCCAGAACTTTTAGATGAGTTAAAAGAATTTTCCAATATTAGAAAATATTGGGAAATTGTTGTTAGTCTTGTTAGTTGTGAGAATGATTGTAGTTAGTCCTTATTTTTAGAAATGCATATTGAAGTATTTACCGTGAAATCCCATGATGCATATGGAATTTACTTCAAAATACTTCAAAATGGATAAAGCAAAAATAAAAAATGGATGAAGCAATACAGCAAAATAATTATTGCTAAATCTAGTTATGTGTATAATCTAGTATAGCCTAATACTTAATTTGACAAGAATATATTAGGAACCTAGAAATTAATGTGATTGTCTTTAGGTAAATCAACAATAAATAAAAAATATCAACACTCATTAATATGAGAGGATATGACATGCTTAAAAAAGTATAATATAGTATAATTTAAAAGTAACTGAAAATGTTTCACAATAAGTTAGCCAAAAGCCAGCATTCTAAACTACTGATAGGGAACAGGGAGTGAATCTCTTATTTAGTAATAAATTATTCACATTTAAGAAAGTAAATTTCAAATACTACACGAGACAAGAAACATGATCAGTTATTTATTTCTATTTAAGGAAAATAAAATTTTCTTTACATATATTCTTGAATATGTAAACTTTTCTTGTTATACATGTAAACCCCATGTGTTCACTGACATATAAATATAAATAAATTAGTTTTAATATTTCAAAAGAACAAGCTTTACAATTTGGCTATGAACATCTCACTTCCGAAATATAGAATCTTTTCTTATGTTAATATTATAGTATCTCTGGATGTTTTTAAAGACATTAAGTCAAAGAAGACCCCTTTCAGACTCTTTTCCAAAAAAAAAAAAAAGATTGTCTTAAGGACAAAATTGCTGCTGAACCTTAGAACTAATGGGCTTCGTTATCTGTATTTGTGAAACAAAGGAAGAATTATTTTTTCATTCTATACTCTTCCCTTGCCACCTACTAACACAAGAAACTCAACACTCCTGGGTCATTAGCATGTTTTCCCTTTAAAATATTTTGCCAACCCATCAGACTCGTTTTAATGGGATAAGTAAAGATTTTGAAATGGCGTTACAGTCAAGGATTATTTTATAATGCGGTTCAGCTCTCGGTGACAATTTTGCTTAGAAGAGACTGGTTTCAGTTTTTCGTTTGTTTTCAATGTCTAATTAATGTTTTTGTTTGTTTTCAATATCCGTTTAGTGTTTTTAATTTTTATTACCTGTATAAGTAAAAATAACATTACACATCGAGTGAAAAAAATCACATTTTCTTTTTTTCATGCTCACAAAAGCATGAATGAATGAAAACCTCTATACTTCCCTACACATTTAGGAAAGTAATCGCTTTCAATCCTGCGAGTTGTTCTATTTTCAAGAGGCTTAGGTGTGCTGAGATTGTGATTCCAGAATAGACTCTTTCCTCATTGCTTCGTTGACAATCCTACGCATATTAATGACACCGATTACAAGCAAAACGAAGAGCACTACTGGAAATTACGTGTCCATTCCTCCAAAAAGTTCTAAGAAACTAGAATGATTCTGTGTACTTGTGTGTTTCTTCTTACCTCTTCTTTGCCTAGACAGCTAGCCAAGGGTTACTAGCATCATAAGCAAAACAGTCAGTGTTATACATGTATGTCCTGAAAGTTAAAAAAAAAAAAAAAAAAGTCAAAATGATTTTATTTACTGACAATAAGCATTAGTTTTTTTAGTTACTATGTGATAAGGCATCAGAAAGAATTAATAAGTTAGTATGGGGTGTAAAACAAATGCAAAATTAGTAAATTATAAAGTATGGACAACTTTGGCAGACAGAGCATTTAGTAACTAATAGCAACACCAGTTAAAATAGGACTTAGTTTTTAGTTTCTTGAGATTAAGCTGGACTCAGTTAAGATATTTTCAGATTAAAAGTCAATGAGGGAGCGATGTAGCTCAGTGGTTGAGCGCCTGACTCCCACGTATGAGGTCCTGGGTTCATTACCCGGTACCTCCTTAAAAACAAACAAACAAACAAAAGACAATGAAAACCTCCTGAATAACATCTGGAATAGAATGACTTTTCGTCAATGGAAGACACTTAGAAAATTTCACAGATAAATTTACATCAAGTTCTATTTTTGTGTAATAATTTCGTATAACATAAAATAGGTATCTGACGATGCCCTACAACAAATGTTAATATTTCCTAAACACCAGAACATCTAAACTCCACCACGAAAAAAGGAGAAACAATTACAATACAGGCCAATCATCATCTTATGATACAAACTGTCATAATGAAGGCATTCCTGTGGTTCAGTCCTAGTTTATCACCCTTTCTTTCCCCCCAAATATGTGTGGCATTGTTAGCATCTAATCATTACACGAAACTGAGTGCAGAAACACAGGATGAGATGAAGAGGTGGTCTCAGAAGAGCCAAATGCTAATAAAAGATTCAATGTGTTAGAAACAAAGAAAGAAAAACAATAGTCATGGGAAAAACCCCAAGTCGTTCTGCAAGTAACAGAAAGGTAATTTTATGAAACCGTATACCTTTTACAATTTATCAGAAAGCCTTAATTCTGAGTCATCACCAGTCACAGTTGATGAAACATCATTGTTGTTCTCGTATGTATTATAAAAACTGAATAGCAGAAAAGGAAAAAAAAACTAATTTTTTATATCATTTTAATTTCAACTGGAAAGTGAAATCAAGCATTTGATTATAATGCCCACCTCTTTTATAAACTAAAAGCACACAAATCCAGCACTTCTAAAAGAAGCAAATAAATTGATAGACAAACACAAAAGTAAACCAGGCAAAGCTACATTATCACCATCCCACTCAGTAACTATTTTCCCCTGACCTGATAAATATCAAATGGAAAAAGTAAACCAATATGAAATTAGGAGAATTCCCAGGCATATATCAAGTCAGCTCTTGCCCTCTACAGCTTATACTTCTACAGCAAGTGGAGTGTGTTTTTTGTGCATATGAAAAGGGCAAATTCCTTCTCATGGGTTTGCATTTTCCCTCTGATTCCCAGCTAAGGAATGAGGTTTACTGCAAAATCCCAATGTAATTCAAAACAAATATTCCCTCCTTCTGCTTCCCAGTGTTTCTTGTTCTATTACAAATCATGGTGAATTTTTTGACTAAAGTATTTAAAGAATCTAATCAAAGCCACACTTGGAAAAGTCCCCACATGCTGACTTGTTGCCTTCTCACCCACCAACTCCCAAAGCACTTCAGAAGATAAATGATAACACTCTATTTCAAAGGAAGAGTGTGAAAAAATCCAAGAAAGTACATAACATCAGTGGATTAATTATTTTTTTCAGAGTAATTTTGTAGTGGCATCTGTCCTAACTTAACTAACTTTATATCACTAAGAACTCTGTTAGTTTTTGGTGAGTTCTAAACCACATTCTTAAAAAGTTTCTGAAAAATCCAAGGATAATGTTATGTCTTATAACATTTCTTTTCATAGCATTCTGCATATTTTGTTAGCATTAAACCAATAGCTGTAAAAACTAATTTTTAAAAACCAGGATCTAACAGTAAAATATTTTTACTGAAACACTGAACCATATAGTGATTTAAAGAATTTAAAGAACATGCACATACTTCAGCTTATAATAGGCTTAAATAAAATAATGTTAGTTTAAGGAGAAAGAAAAGAATGATAGGGGATGAAAAGTTAGGGAGGTAGCATCATCTAAAGAATTAAAACAGGCAATTTAGTAACAGCATTACAATACAGTGGTTTTTTTTTTACTAACTAGTGAAAAAAAAAATGGATAGGCATTAGGGCAGTTTAGAAACAACTTAAGTCTATATGTACTCCTCAATTAATTTCCACAACAGTGAAATCTACAAAACAGAAATTTCAATTTAAATAATGCACTGTTTGTCTACAGAATACATCAAAGCCGACCTCATGGCTTATACATAACATATATGAATTCAAGGCAATTCAGATATTTCCAATAATATTGAAAATTTTCTGTGTGTTGTTGCTTGAGCAGCTGAGTATTTACTTTGTGCCAAGCAATGGTCTAACCTCTTTACAAGTGACAACTCATTCGATCTTCACCACAATCTCCCAAGGCAGGCACTACTGTTCCCACATTTTACAAATGTGCATTTTACAAATGTGAAAACAGACATAGAGAGGTTAGGTTGATAATCACAACCACAAAGCTAGTAAATGGAGGACCCAGGATTTAAATCTGGGAAATGTCAAGCTCCAGAGCCTGCCCTCCTAACCACTGGGCTGCTTTTGGCTAGATGTGGCATCTATTAATAAATAACACTCAGAAAAAAGACCTAATCACAGGCATCTACTACATTAGAGGTTGACTTTTCCTAGATTTCTTTACAATATACAATATTTCTGTACAAATACAGGCATTAACATAAATTGTTCTGAGTAGAACAAAAGGTGAGTTGATTATTTGGTTGCAGAGAGTGAGATTTTGGCTTTCAAGGCATGTTTTTTTTGTAATGTGGTTAGTGACTGAGAATACAATGAGAAATTAAAAAATAAATAAATAAATAAGAGCCTGCTCATCCAGGGTAGTAATTAAAGACAAAAGGAATGAAGAGATAGTATCTCAAAAAATGCAATAGAGCTAAAAGAATTATCTGCCAATATACTATCATGTTTTACTGGAAACAAAATTAAGAATATTTTTAAAAACATCAATTTCTGCTCACCCTGATTTTCCATAGTCACAGAAAATTTTGACTAGAATTAGGCAACCAATTGTTATAATACCAGCAACAAATCCTTGAGAGGGAAAAATTTGGTAACATGGTTAATAGAAACACAAGCAATTACATATACAGTGAAGTTTCAAAATGACAAACATAACTGGTTATGAAAGAAATTAAAAAACAGGAGACATGACTTACATTTTGTATATATCTTGCTCATGCCATGTCATAGGTTTGACAATAAACACTAGGTGTTATTTGTCCTTATACTTTCAAAGAAAAATGATAATATTTAGAAATAAAGTATCACAATGCTCAAAGAAAATATGTTTGGCAGGCTTGAGGTAATACTAAAGTTTTCTCACTATGCTCCATTTTCAGTGTATTGAACACTGATCATTTAAATATGATGACTGAATTATATAATTTTAAAGTTCATCTAGTCCAACACTAACTTTATAAATGAGTAAATTGAGTCTCAGAAAGTAAAGGTTACATATGTGGTCAATGGAAAAGCTATTACTTACTTCATAGTAAGGAGAGCAGACCTGCAGGCATTTCTCCATCACAGGAAAGATACTGATACTATCGTCATCAGCTGAACTCGGTGGGTAAAGTATATTTACTTTGCCTACAGACTATGCTTTTCAGTGTTCAGTCTACTGTGGCTGAAATTTCACTTGAAAACTAATATTTACTTTTAAGAATAAAGGCACTATTTTGAGTTGAGCAACAGTAAATGATTTCTCAAATAAGTAAGTCAATAGCAAAAAATTTTTATAGCTGCTTTTTACACACAATCTTTCTTTTCAAAACCACCCATCTGTCCTTTTCCCTCACCACCATCGGCCTCCCTCTTTCTCCCCATATGGCCTACATGTTCCTGGACATTTAATCTATACTACAAAATAAATTATAGGTATACTAGAAAAGCAACCAAAGCTAATGTCAGCAATAAGTGTATTCGGTTCCAAATCAGCAAAATATAGATGTCACACAATTGCATTGCCATAGATGGATAAAAAAAATTTCTGGGTCTGGTTAGGGTTCCAGAATGAGTTATTTTTTAAAAATAAGATAAAAAGGATACTTGGTTTCAGAAATGTCTGCAGATCCAGTTCCCTGGGCAAGCCTCTTACAGCGCTTGATCTGTCCTGTACCATTCCAGATGTGTTGATAAACTCAGTCTTATCACCCAGAGTAAAGTCTTATGAATGTCTCTTTGTAACCTAACAGCAGCTATTTCCATTGCAGGTACATTTTTTACATTATGTTATCCAACCAATTTATTTAAAGGATCCCCTAGCACTGGATCATTAGCTTAGAAAAACTTTGGATCCATAAAATAAACCATGGCTTCTCATAAATTTTGGGTTTTTATTTCCTTCACCATTTTGGTTAATTCCACCATTTTCAAACATTTAAAAAACAACTCATTTCTACTTTAAATGATAAATGAAGATAGAAAATTCAAAAGGGATCTAGAATATCTGGATCACAGAAGTAAAAGGCTATTCCTAGAACAATGATCAGCACATACATGTAATTCTAGAAGAAAATTTGTGGTGGTTGATGATTTAACAGGAAACTGCAGCAAAACACAGAAATATGAGAACAAGACTTCTACCAACATGTTTCCTCAGTAAATTAACAAGAAATTATTATTTCCCAAATTAGAAAAGAAACTTTCAGGTATAAAGGCAATTATCTATCTTCTCAAAAATCTACAGAAAACCAACCAAAGGTGAATTCGTGTCAATTTAAGATTTACATAACTTGGGATAAAAGAAATTATGAAATTATGAAAGAAATCATGGCTATCATTCCAGTGTTCCTAATCATTAATTGACTAGCTCTTGCTTAGGAAAAGTATATGATTTTAAAAAATGGTTTTCTGCAAGAAAAGGTAATTTTTAGTAATGTTCCCCATTGTGATGAACTACATTCAAATAGTATTTAAAACATTGCAAAACATTTTGCTACCTATTATCTCATTTGATCATCTCTGACAACTAGTACAGTGTTTAGCAAATAGTAAGAAATGTTTAGTAAATATTTGTTCAATTGCAGTGAATGGTATCCTTTTTGCAGATGAGAAAACCAAGACTGAAAAAGATAAGGCAGTTAATCACCAGAAAAAAAAACTTATTTCTAATCCCAGATTCATGCCATGATTTTAATTCTCCAAAGTAGTCCTAATAAAAATACCTGAAGTTAGTCAAACCAAATTTATAATGATATCAATTTATATCACTTATAATGATGGATACTATATTCATATATAACGTAGCATCTCAATTTCCTGAAGAATCCAAGCCAGAATTCTACCTACGAGAGCTGGTGCTAATTAAATGATGCTTGTATCCTTTTCTGAAGAAATGTGACTTCACTCAGTCACTTCAAAAGGCCTCCCTTGGATGGATAATAAAGTGAAATGCAGTCCAAATGCTACGAAACTCTCAGAAAGCTGCGCATAGGTTTTGTTCTTGCTTGCAATCAGATTTAATGTAAAAACAAAGAGCGGAGGCAGGACTGTAAACAAGTGAGGTCACATTGGAAAGAATGTGCCTGAGTAAACTTTACTCAGAGCAGCAACTACAGGACCGTTTAAAATATCTTGCTGTTATCACTGGATTTTCTGTGCCCCTGTGTTTCTTTAAAATTTTCAAATAGGGGAAATCTGTTTTCTTTCCAAACTAAACAGATCACTGAAAAACTACATGATTATATTATCTGATCTCTTAAACCTGAATAATGTACAGGTAATTGAAGTCACATTATAATGGGATTTAAGTTTGTGAGGTGTAGGAGCATATAATAAGACATAATGAAGATTCCTCTGGCAGCATCTTATGTATTTCAAATAGCCACATAAACTTTAAGATTCTTGAAAATATACTTAGATTTGGGCTTGTTTGTAAAATACGTCACATTCAAGTACATGTATAAAAGATAAATAAACAGGCACACAAGAGTTAAAGGATGCAGAAAAAACTATTTTAGCTATTTCACTGAATATTCTCTGACATTTTCTTTAATATGCCTTCAATTGATCTAATTAATGCCCACAAAGGATTTATGAATGTAGGATTTCAGCAATGGAGGGGAAAAAAAAAAAAGCAATGTCAGTGGAGAATCAGGGCTATCGTAATTGCCTACTTTGAGTTGTGTAATTTTTTGTCCTGCTATTAGGACAAGAATCTTTCTTTTTCAGTAACTAATGCTGGAGTAAGTAGTCATCTGACTCACTGGTTGTGTGGACCACTATCTGTGTGTCCTGGGACAAGTAGCAAATCTTGCAGATCCACAATTCTCAGAGCTGAAAATGGGATGCCAAGAACTACTTTATAGGATTTTTATAAGAACTAAATGAGTTAATACATTCAGAAAGCTCAGTACAGGACTTGCCCCATAGCGAGCACTCAAATATTACCTTAATAAAAGACTATTCTTTGTGTGGCTAAACTAGGGAATGAAAAAATTGTCAGAAATCCACCTTGGGAAAATAATAAAGACTGCATGCTGTGGATTCTTTAAGCTAATATTTTATTTGATTCTTGGCACTGTCCTGGGTGTTTTCATATCTATTATGTCATTAAGCTTCGAAGACTTGAAAAATGCATTATGATCTCCATGTCACAAATGAGAAAACTGGGACGTAGAGAGATTAAGTTAATTGCTTGTGTTGGGGAATTACTAAATGAAAAAGGCTGCTGACCGACTCCAAAGCACAAGCTCTTTTTCCTATACCATATTGTTAAAAAAAAAAAAAAAAAAAAAAAATACCACAGAGAGCATGTTTTCTCAAAGGGGGTGATATCACCCACAAAGGGGTGAAGAAAATCTTACTCTTTTTATGTATAAAGCACAGATATTCATACACTACATAAATAGATTTGCAGTATATCTGTGGAATTAAAATGTCATGAAAGCACAATTAGGGAAAAAAATGTCCAAGAAGGCTCCTTGTGGGGAGAGAGCAATAATGAAAAAAGAATTGAGAAAAACTGATACTGAGCCAGCAGAAGAATATCTTTAAAATTCACATAAAAGTTTCATTTACAAGGCAACTAAGGTAGTTCTGTGAAGGTTAGCCAATTTCTTACGTAGCAGATTTAAATAGTAAAAAATCCAAATACTTCCAAAATAACTTTTTGGAGCACTTAATATTTTCTCTGCAATTCTTAAGCACTCTAAAAAGTCACTGAATGCCACTGAGCAGGTGAGAAAAAGCGTATCTATTCAACTCATCACTTCTGTGACCATTAAATCATGAAATCATGAGATTTTCATTTAGAATGCATTTATTTCTTTTTAAAATATAAAATGAACAGAGGGAATTCCATTGTTGGAATCTTTCAAGATAAATATTCTAGTTTAGAAGGGATTCATTCAAAATATTAAAAAAACATAAATAATAACAATAAAACTGGCTTTCAGTTTTATTGTCCCTTGGCTAATTCATGCATGCATAGGATAGGTGACTTTAGTTTTTAAGTACATAATTTAAAAATAAACACTTTTTATTTTTAAAAAATCTTATTCATTTTCCATTGGACCGTGCATTTAACTGATAAACTGCTTGTCAGTATACCAATTTATGTATAAATGCTCCTTAACAAACATGTTTATTACCATCCTCATTAGAAGTTTATGTTAATGGATAATCATCAGATAATATATTTAGGCGTGAAAAAAGAAGACATAAAAAAGTCTGGCCCAAGTGCTAGAACAAATTGCAACACATACATTTGTTTTAGGCCTCATGTCTCCAGCAACAGTATTTATTTTTAAAGATAACTTTGCTTCAAAGCACTGAAAGGAAGGAAAAATAAGAAGGATGTACTTGAAAGTAGCATTCTTTGTCTTATTTGGGATAGGCAGGAGTCTAGAAAGAGTCAAGGAGTAATTTATGATTAATTATAACATACTTGAGGACAGAAATTGTATTAACTGTTTCCTTTGTGTGATTGTCCAGTACCTAGATAGATGCATTGAGACAACGAGCATGCAATAATACTTGATTGATTGGCCAAATGATTTGAAGTTGTCCTAAAACTGCCTTGGAACAAGAACATGGTTGGGAGTTCTTAGGAACATACCGAATACTTAATGGTTTCCACAAAACATGTTGATGAACTGCCTTTACCTTGTTTCTCTTTGGTACCCATAAACATCGCATTTTAATAGTATCCCTGAGACAGTTAAAAGACAGTATTTGCTTCCAGGATAATGGATTATACATCCCACAGTGATGACAATTTCTTTTAACTGCCTGAGAGCCAGACTTACCAGATGTAAGGATGATAGCACCTAAAGAAGAAGAAAAAAAGAATTACAAAACCAAAAAACATTTACAGGACATTGATTTGTTAGCAATTTAATAAAATATCAACAAACTATACTTGCAAGTTCAAAAGCAGCTCAAATTTTCACAACTAAAATAAATAATTATATGTCAATTTATGAAAACAGTAACACTTTATTAATTTAATCAAGTAATATATATACCAGTGCCTATATCTGTTCAACAGAATCAATGCTATAGACCTAAAACATGATAAAGAATTATTGAATACCAAAACAAACTCCTTCTAAATCTGGATATATGACTTGATGGCAAGAAACAAGTTTAAAAAGAAAATCTTAAATAGTAAATAACGACTGATCCAATTCTACTATCAAGAAGCTACTAGAAATCTCAGTCCCTTTCAACAGACTCTATCAAAACTTAAATCTTATTATTTATACCTTTCAAGGACTATGAATGAGGGCAAACCTAACTTTACTTTCAAATAAACATATTTAGAATAATAGATAAGGCACTAAAGTGAGGTTAACAAATTTACTCCAAGTACCATTTTGAACAGGGAATATTACACAGAAGAAAAAGCACAGGCTGTGGACCCAGCAAATATGTTTAACCCCCAATTTCCTCATTAACTATGTACTGCGTATGCATTTTACAAGCTAATCTTTAAGCCTCTAATTCCTCATCTATAAATACTTATCTTGAAAAGTTGTTGTAAAGTCCAGAGTCAAAAAATGTAAGGTGCATAAGTCATGCCACTATAGGATAAGCTCAAAAAGTGGGAGATATTTTTTTCATTAAGAACTAAAAATAGTATATTACACCCTGAAAGAATAAACTAACTGTAATAAGAGAGAAGTTTGCTCCCAAATATTGGTTCTATTTTTGTCATAATAATTGACCCATCAGGTTTAGTTTAAATTTGTTAAATTATCTTGTATTTTTTACAGAAAGAAATATTTTAGCAATGTTAGCTCTACAGAATATTTATATGAAAGAAATTTATTTCTCTTTGGCTTGCCCTATTAAAAAGTGGGTTTGTTCAATCTAAAAATTTTAGGCTTATAGATGTCGTAAAAGTTTAAGAAGTCAATAGAGAAACGGATGTATAACCATATGAAAGTTAAAATTAATGAACTAAATCTAAATGTATCAACATAGATAAACCACAAAACTAATGTTGAATGGAAAAGGTCATGTTAGATAATAGAATATATAATACACTGTTTATATAAACTATCAAAAATATACAAAACAATAGTATGTTCTATTTATGGATACCTATATGTAGTGTAAGAATAAAAACAGAGAGGGGAAGAATACACACCAATCTCAGAGCAGTGACTGCCTTAGAGGGATAGAAATGGAAGTGGAAAAATGTACAATGGGGACTTTAACAATATCTGTAGTGTTTATATTCTTAAAAATATCTGGGTAATGGTGACATAGACTTCAAGATAATTGTGAAACATCTGAAATCATTATGAAAATATGACCATCATGTATAAAAATATATTTTAAAAAATAACTATTTACTGGCTCTGGAGAATGACTAAAAGCCGACAAGAGTCACAGTTCCCCTTTGGAAAAGGGGGAACTAAATGGGGTGAGATTTGTGTGCATTTGTGAGTATGGCTTTTAGTAAAGATGCATACAAAGGAAATGCCAATAATAATATCATAGTGCTTTATGTTATGAAAAATTATCTGGGTAATGGTAAAATAGACTTCAACATAAGTATGAAATCTAGGCAAAATATTAAAAAACAATAAGGCACTAGAGAGTAACCTAGAGCTTGCAGAACCTGATCAAAGCTGAATGAGAGGAAATGCAGGGAATGGGCTTGCATTTTTTGCAGCTGAGGCATTCCCTAGTCCATATGGTACAGGAAACAGAAAGCCAGAGCATGGATTTCAAGCCTGACAGAGGATCTGGAAAGTTTGAGGGCAAATCTGAGTTGCTGGTAATGTTGTATTTCTTGACACTTGTAGTGATTACACAAGTATTTGTTTTAGATAACTTGAGCTGTATGTTTATGTTTTATACAGCTTTTTGTATGTGTGCTGACTTCAATTAAAAAGTTAAAACAATTAAAAAATTTATTATCTCCTAGCTCATTCCTGTTGCTATCTTCCAGGGAAGAAAAAAGAGAAAAAGGGAGTGGAGGTGGCTCATGCAATTAGGCGCCTTCCT
>JAQZBX010082523.1:0-13520 GCA_029593785.1 Cabassous unicinctus | reverse complement strand
CATTATTATAAAGTATGGTAATAAACTATCTCCACATGAGATCCAAAGAATATCTTGTGTACAAAGCAGGCATTTTACCTAACCACCTTCAACTGTCTTTCTCATTTTCTTCAATCCATCAGCAGTTCATAGGTTCCTTGATTATTACTATGAAATACTATACATGATTTTCTATTTGGGAGACTGATAGTGCAAATTAAAGTTCTTGCTACCCAACATTTATCCCCAACAATAAATGACTCTTGAATAATAATAATAATAATAATTAATCATAAGTAAACACAGTTGTTCTGCTTTACCCCCCAACATGCAGACTTCTTTGAAACAAATGGAGGGCTTTAAACCTGTCATCTTCTCATCTAGGATTTAGTTGATTTTCTCACAGCTAAGTCCTGCCCCAACTGAAAGCAGAAACTTCTCAACATTTTTAAATCACATGTTCTCCAAGAGAGAGGGAAAGAGGACCTAGAAGAGCAACATGGATCTTGTTTAGTGGGGGAAACGTGACACGGTATCTCTCCTGTCTTCCACCCCAATCAGTGTAGATTGAAATCAGTGTAGATTGAAAGATCTACAGAAAATAATTTTCAGTATATATTGTAAAAATAAACCACACTCAGAAAAAGAAATAAAAGCTTAAGCCAGGTAAATTTCTATTATTGGGGGGGGAAAGCTTATTTTGAAATGATGTTTTCTAGAACTCGCTAGAATAGTAAGAGCAAAAAGAAAAAGAAAAAAATCGTTAAATCGTTTTATTTTCTTAGAATAAAATATTAAAATATTTATTTCGGAGCTCCTAAATTCTGCCTTTGGGTCATCTCAAAGACTGTGCCTCTCTCTCCCTAAAGGCTCCTATCCAATCCAGGAGAACTTGGACCCCACCTAAACAAGCAGCAAGTCCCCCCTTCAGCTCTGCCTCCACTCACTTCCCGGGGAAGGAGAGCAGCGATCAGAGTCTCAGTGAATCGGAGGAAATAAATCAAAGCAGATATGGATGGGGTGGAGGTGAGACTTAGAGAGGGGAATTAAATTTAGCTACCCAGAATTTCACCTTCTGGTTCGTTTGGTTTTCCTTATTGACTCAATTCCTGTGTGCAAGGTTGGGGCGGTGGTAATAATGGTGGTGCTCTTTTTTAAATCTTCCTTGAGGGGAAATGAAACTGCAGATTATGGCTCCCCGGAGTTAAATTTCTAAAGCATTTTTTCTTTGCTTTTATTCTCTTTTGTTTTAGTTTGTCTTTATTTGTCTAGTTTTTTTAGTGGTTGGTAGGTTTGTTTCTGTACATAGTTCCTTGGTCCCCAGGAGATTTTAATGTGTCTCTGGTCAAAAACCGTCCATTTCCCTACCCGTCCCACGTCTCCCCCCGCCACCCTAACCCCCAGACCCACTCTGCTCCTCAAAACCCCTGCTCCAGTGTCCACTCTCCTTCGTCCCCCACTCTCCATTCACCCACAGGCTCCCCTTTCACAACCCCCCCTCCGTCATCCCCTCCTGACTCCACACCCAGCACCTCAGTCCTCTACACTGGGGTAGGGTGCAGGCAGGAAGAACGAGCAGGGGGAGGATAAGAACGCGCCCGAGAGGATCTCCCCCAGATGTAAGCAGGATAACGGACACTCCAAACTCGGGAAAAAGGAGGCGGGGGTGTGTGTATGTGTGTGTGTGTGTGTGTGTGTGTGTGTGTGTGGAGACAAGGAACCCCCCAACTCCCTCTTAGCTCCTCTTTCTGCCCCGCCCGGCATCCCCTACTCCCCAAACCCCTCAGTAAGTGGCAGAGAATTTCATTCGCTTCTGCTTCTGTCTCTGGTTGCAAAACCACACCCGCACCACATTCTTTTTGAGGTCCAGTTTCTCGGCGATGGCAGCGATCTTCTCGGACGAAGGCCGGGGCTGCACCGCGAAGTAGGCCTCGAGGGAGCGCTTCTCCGGGGCGGCGATGGAAGTCCGCTTGCGTTTCTTCTCGCCGCCGTTGAAGAGCTCAGGCTTGTTCATTTTCTCGCGCTGCGCGCCCTCGGCCTCCTCGAGCCACGCCTGCAGGATGGGTTTGAGGGCGATCATGTTGTTGTGAGAGAGCGTGAGCGACTCGAACCTGCAGATGGTGCTCTGGCTGAGGGAGCCCACGCCCGGGATTTTGAGGTTGGCCAGCGCCGAGCCCACGTCGGCCTGCGTCACGCCCAGCTTGATGCGCCTCTGCTTGAAGCGCTCAGCGAACGCCTCGAGCTCGCGCGGGTCCGTGTCCGAGTCGCAGATGGACGCCAGGCCCGCCGCGCCCACCACGGCCGCCGCCGCCGACGCCGCCGCCACCTGCCCGGCCGCCGCCGCCGCTGCCGCCGCCGCCGCGCCGTGGTGAGCCGCCGCCGCCACCAGCCCTGGGTGCGGCAGCCCCGACGGCATGTTCATGGCGGCCGCCGCCGCCGGGTGCGACAGGTGGCCCAGGCCGTGCATGTGCGGATGCGGGTGCGCCGAACCGCCTAGCAGCCCGCCGCCCGGGCCGCCGCCGCCCCCCGGGCCGCCGCCGCCGCCGCCGCCGCCCCCCGGGCCGCCGCCGCCGGGGCCGCCACCGCCGCCCGGGCCGCCACCGCCCCCCGGGCCGTCGTGGGCGCCGCCACCGCCTCCCGCCGCGCCCGCGCCGCCCGCGCCGGCCATCAGCGCGAGCGACGGCGACGAGATGTGGTCCAGCAAGTCGCCGGGCTCGAGAGCCTGGTGGTGGTGGTGGTGGTGGTGGTGGTGCGCCAGCGGCACGGTGGACGTGGACGTGCACGGCACGCTGTTCATCGTGTGGTACGTGGCATCCGGCTTGAACGGGTGGCTCTTGCCCTGGGACACGGCGATGTCCACGGCCGCCAGCGCCTCGGCCCGCGCCAGCAGCGTCTCGTCCAGGCTGGCGAAGAGGTTGCTCTGCAGCTGCAGGCGACACAAACCAAACCAAAAACACCACAAAACCAAAAAAAGCAAAAGAAACACAAGCCGGAAAGCACAGCAAGCAAAGGGCAAACACAAAGCAACCAAAATAACAACGACGGGGTCGGGGGATGGGGGCGGATGGAGAACGGGAAAGATGGAATCGGAACACATTGGGGACGAGGCAGGGGGATAGAGGAGCCGGGACGGAGGAGGGAGGCAAATGCAGGGAAGGAGGGCACACGGGAACACGTTCCGGGGATGGAGGTGAGGGGACGAAAAAGGAGGGGGGAAAGAAGAAATGGAGATGTAACTAGCAGCCGGTGAACCGTGTCACGCACCCGAGCACACAGAGAAACCGCCTTTCCTAGGCATGAAATTAACAGAGAAAGTGGAGGGAAGTCCAGAGTCACTGCCCCAGCACTCCCGACTCTGATCGCAGGCGCCCGACACGCAGGCAGAGGCGGACGGGAGCACGACATTAAGCGCCACTGGACAAAATGTGCCTCGCAGCGGGATTCCTCTAAAAAGCCCTGCACGCACATCCCCACACGGGGACCTGGGCACACGCCGGCACGCGACATGCAGCGTCTCGGAGACGCGGAGGGGGCGGGCGCACGGGTCGGGGCCGCGGGCTAGGGGCGCTTACCGGCGGCGTGGGTAGACAGGCCCTCCGGATGGCCTCGGAGCTGGAGTGCAGCGACGGGTACTTGTGCTCAGGGAGGGTGGGATGCATGGCAAAGTGAGGCTGCTTGCTGTTCATGGACATCATCTTGAAAGCTTGGCATGTAAATCCACAAACACTCCGAAAGTCCTCAGGAAAGTGCGCACGCCGGCTTCCCGGGCCTCTTCTCAGAGGCTGCAGCCGCGGCGGCTGGCTAGGCGGAGGCAGCGGCCGCGCCGGTAGCTGCTGCTGCTGCTGCTGCTGCCGCCGCTGCCGCCCGGCGCTCCCTTTGACCGCGCAGAGCGCCGCGCTCCGGCTTCGCTGTCCAGCTTCTCGGAGAGCTCTAGCCCGGCGCGCCGACGGGATGCGCTCCTCTTACACCTGAGCCCCACTTCTCGCGGCCCGTCCGGGGAGCTCTCGCGAGAGCTCGCGGCCCCGCCGCGCTGACAAGCATCAGCTGTCTTCGTCTGTTGGCGCGCGCTCTCCCTCTCCGCGGCTCCGTGCGACTGCGCGCGCGCGCGCTCACCGAGCCGCGACCGGCGCGTGGGAGCCGCTCTTATAGTGACCACCGGCAAGGACAGCGCAGGTGATGCACCTGTAGCTGCCCGGACATGCGCACTGCACGCTTCACCTTTTCCACTGCGGGTCTAGAAAGATCTGAAGGGCCAGCTATTGTCTGACGGTACGCTCCTTTTAGGGGGAGAAAAACAAGATGCTTGCATGCCCCTCTGGATTACCCCCTTCCCATCTCGCCAACGCAGGCCCTGAATATATGCGCATTACTTAGGCACATCTCCTCTCCAGGATGTCTAACAAGCTGTTATATAATGTATACAGTTGGGCATTTGTATGTTAAATTATGCCTGCACATTTCTCGGCATACAGTATAAATAACAACACAGAAATGCAGAGGTGCTGTCTTTTGCTGCAAGAACTTGTTTCTTTCAAGGTTTATAAATAGGTTCCTGGAGAATAATCGCGGTGACAGACATTTGTTTGAAGCAGTCAGACACCATTGATTTCCATATAATTTAATTTCCTCCGCATACTTTGTTGTTGTTGGGAATATCACTGTGTCAGGCTCGCCAGTGACAGCCACTTAGGAGCCACAAGGAGCATGTGCTTTCTACTCGGGAACGGATGTTGAAATGAAATTGTGCGTTTCTCTTATTGTTCCATCTCCTTTAAGCGTGTACAAACCAGCATTTCAAACGAGCTCCGGGTGATCTGAGGGTTCTAGTAATCAAAAGAAAAAATAGTTAACAGGGTATAGTTGGGTTCCTTTCCTCTCCTCAGCGTGGGCACACAAACGCACACGCACTATACTGGAAACTCCAAGGAAAGGAAATTGCTGCAGAGAAAACGGACTAAGATGTTGAAAAGAGAACTTTCTTTTCTCTTCAATCGTTTTTGCCTCTTATCTCTGCTTGCTTATGTAATTTTTTTTCAGTTGGAAACAGAATCAAGCCAGCTTATAGGAAAGTTGATTAAAAATTAATTCAAACCAAGTTGAAAGAAGGGGCCCAAACTCTGATCCATCCTCCCTTCCTTCCTTCCTTCCTTCCTCCCTTCCTCCCTCCCTCCCTTCCTTCCTTCCTTCCTTCCTCCCTCCTCCCTCCCTTCCTTCCCCTCTCCATTCTTTATATTATTGTGAAAACAAAACCTAATAAGAAGAATAAATCAATTACCCAACTTGTTATATGGCCCTTAAGTGGCAGGCAGATAAAGGTTCTCCCCTGGGGGAACCACAGTTCTGGTGCCAGAGTCCCCAGGGACACAGAGCTTGCCTGAGGTGATAATAATGGCCCAGATGTTATCACCTCTGTGGGGAGAGAGCTGGAGAACAGCAAGGGGCTGCTTACGGGAAGCAGAAATCAGATAAATGATCTTTTTGGTCTCTTCCATACTAAGGAAGTCTATTTCCACCAAAGAGCAGATCTCATTTCTATAGCCTAAATTTGCGTTCCTGTGGATATCTTTCCTTTGCACATACGCGTGTGTATTTAGCATACACATTCACCTACTCAGATTCCAAGGAGAGCCCAAGGCTTCAAGGTGGCTTTATCTTTCTTTTCTTTTCTGCCCACCCTCCCTCCTCCTCCGTCCTTATGGCCTGAGAGGGAAGTGAGAAGGATATTCACTTGCAGGTGTGAGGAGCCAAGTCTCCTGTCATTATGCGGTCCCCTGGGAATCCTGAATGCAACTTTATCTCAATGGGGAATGGATGATGAGCGGGACATCGCTGGAGGGAGATAGTGAGTTCTATGGTAGCTGTCGCACCAGGTGTCCAGGCTTAACCTAATCCTTCCTGACACCCACCGTGGCGGTTCCCTGAGCTCCCCCGCGGGGGAGAGGGACGCGCTCTGCAGAGAACTAGCGCTAGGAGCTTGCCCTCCGCTCGGGGAAACGCTGGCCTTTAGGGACCCTGAAGGGTGCAGGGCGGACAGAAAAACGCAAACAGCAAAGGTTTGGGGGCAGTGTATCAACAGAGCTGGGCGGGCCTGCCTTGAGCCCCTGCGCAGCTTAAGCGCACTTGGGTTTACACTCCAAAGCTGGGAGGGAAGCAGTAAGCTCAACAGGGAGGCACCACCGGGCCTGAGGTCAAGAGTTCACCATCCAGCCTAGAGACCCCTCTCAGTTCACCTCTCTTTAGACAGCTGGAGTCTCTGTTCCCTTTGGAATGGGGTCAAACCTTTGCCTAGAATCTCTTGCTTTTTGGTGGGGCTAGAAATATAAGGGTTGTGAGTACAATCCTCTTCCCCTACCCCACCAATGGACTGGAAGCCCATTTGGGGCACATCTGTCTTCCACCATGCCAGTTGGTGCTCTGTAAATCAATAGATGGGTGTAGAAAGAAAGAAAATCCAGCTTGAGGGGACCAAGAGAAAAAGCCAAAGAGGGTTCAACAAGCCAGGACTGATTGGGGGTAAGCAGGAAGATCCCTGGAAGGTGTCTCCTCTCTCTCTGAAAAACAGATGGAGACTGGACTGGAGGGGTGTGCTTTTTCCAGGCAGAGCTGTAAATCTGAATTCCAGCCTGTTCTTTTTCAGAAGCCAATTATTTTGCTCCTCTCTCATTTCCTTTCTACTTTACCTTCTTTCCTAAAGTGCTTGCTGAACATCAGTCTGGGCCAGTGGAAGAGACTGGAAATAAAATGAGGTATAAAATATGAGAAGCTGCTCTCCAGGACGTGGCAGTCTATGAAGGGGCCAGCCACAGAGGAAGGGGTGTTTATGGTATGATGTGACAGGTGCAGTGAGAGGGAATTGGCCAGAAATATAGGGGTGGGGTGATGCTTAGAGAGTTATCTGGCACATGGCTGCCGGGCCTCAGCCCCAGGCTAGGGAATGGGGCATGTTGGGGGGTCTGCAGGAAGTTCCTTGAAAAGTATCAAGCCTTTTCCCACTTACCCAGTGGCCTGGATGAAAGGATGGGATAGTGGGCCTGGGTTCAGCTCACCAAATATGTCACTATTTTGTTTTCCTGATTTGGCAACCACTGTAACTAGTTGGCCCCTGCCTGTGCTAATGATGCCCACATGGGGTCTGATCTTTGGCATAGATTCCTGGGCAATTTATTTCCTTCTTCATCTTCTCCTTCTTTTCCTTCTCCTATGACCAACACAGAACCCACCCCAACTCCCATTTCACAGCTTTGCATTTTATCAAGAAGGGATGACGAATGGACAGCTATTGATTTCCAAGGAATTTCCGCCTCCAGGGACGGGGAGTCTATGGTCTGCATCACAGACACATTTCTTTCCCTCATTAATTAATTTTCTCCTCCTTTGGCAGGCCCTGCTTCACATTTCCTTTGGCAGCGCCCAGGAGCCTTCGAGCTCAGGAGCAGATATTTGTTGGTTAGAGTGAGGATCTGCAGGAAAGGCGCAAAGCAAGGACGGGCACTGTTAGGGGTGAACTCTCCTCGCCTTTAACCCCTGCCCCACCCACCTCCCCCAGCTCCTGAAGAGCGCGCCTGACAGCTGCTGCCTGCTCCGGCACTGCCTTTCCCCTTCCGAAGCGGCGCAGGGAAAGTTTGCGCTTGACTCAGCAGCCACTACCTGCACGCCTCCTCCCGCCCTTGGAGGCTATAACCCGACTTATTTGTCTTGGTTTAGAGGCGGAGGTTCTGTCCTGGGGAATGTTAACGCAACTGCGTGTGTCCAGGGAAGGGTGTTGAGCCCCACGTTTCTGTCCGCACTCGGGTCTGTGGCCCTACCTGCTTGTCAGGCTACCTAGGGTTCTGACAGCGGAAGCAGAAGCTCTGCTCCTCCCAGACTCGGGGCGTACGTGTCCCTCAGGCAGCTGCCCAGTTTGAGATGAGGCACATTGCGCAGCCATCGCGCTGCGTGCTGGGGATGCCTCCCCAGGGCCCAGAGTCCGCGGACTTCACGGGTCTTTTGCGTTGTTTTAAGCAGTGTGAAGGGGCAGGCAGGGGAGAAGCAGGCCCAGGGTGGGGGTTTCGGTCCTCGAAGACCGGCCGCAGATTGGCTGTGCAGGGGTCGCCTTCTTCGGAAATCGCTTTCCGGAGGGTGGAGTAGAACAGGGACTGGTGCGGTACCTTCGCTTTCCCTCCCGGCTGTCTTCCCTGAGCCATGCCTTGGCTGCTTTGATCCGGTCTCTTAGCGCTACCCCTCAGGCGTCCCGGCCGGGTCCCTCTCGCGCTGGCTGAGACTGGACTCCTGGCTGCCCCGACTGGGGGCTATTCGATCTCGTCCCGCAGCTCCCGACGCTGTGGCACCGACCCCTACCCGTCCTGGGCGGTGGCCCTGCCCTCCACGGCTCGCCGGAACCCAGCGCAGCTCCGAGGCACCAGCCCTTTCCTTACAGGGAAGCCACTGGCCATCTCTCCCCAATCCCCACTTCCCGCGCTGCCTGTCACCCGCAGCCGCTCGCATCCATAGGTTCTTAAAGCCTAGGCTGGGTGTGTTATTGGGGCTCATTTTGATCTCCTCTTCTGAGGTTCCCTAAGGACCGGGCACCTTCCAAATTCGAAAAGAGAATCCCAGCTCGGCATTCAGACTGGTTTCCAGCTAGGCAGGAAGGCAGGAATTCTTAATCTGCGGGGTGTGGGGTGTGGGGGGTGTGGGGAGGTGACACCGAAACACTGCTTTCTTTCCTCTGGCCGTTTAATTCAAAAGCACCTTCCGCTGGGGGACATTTCCACCCCGAGATGTCGTTGATGCCCTTGCGACCTGGATGGTGTCCCAGCAAAGTTCACTGACGGTCATTCTCACTCTTGGCGTTACATATATAGAGATGGAAAGACAGAAACAGAGATGGAGATCTATGTATATCTCTCTATATCTTCACCCTGGTCCTTCTGCGGATATAAAACCCACCTCCCCTGTGAAGACCCTACGGACAAAGCATGGCAACTATGTCCAGGTCCTAACAGGAGCTCGCCGCACGCACACATACACACACACACACACACGTGCGCGCGCGCGCGCACACACACATACGGCTCCCTGCCTACTAGTTACAAAAACCGCTTTCGCAGCCCGAGTGAACAATATTGCACCACTCACTAAACATGGCCACGAGCCCCTGTCATTCAGGTCTCAAGACAAGCAGAAGCGCCCCTATTCCACCCTGGCCCGTGCTAAGGCTGAGAGGGCTAGTCGGAGAAGGGGCTTACTAGGGCCCCGAGTTTAAATAAATAAATAAACAAATAAATAAATCAAAACTCTACAAGACACACCCGCTCGTGAACCCACGCGACAAAGTGGAAGTTCTGACGCCTTCCCTCTCTGAAGGCGCTGAGACCTGGACACACGCACGCCCTGGTTGGAGGCAGCTCCCCGGGCTTAAATGGACGGCAGTGGACCTCCCTAGCCCGCACCCCCCCGCCCCCAAACAATTCCGTTCCGAGGACCAAAAGGCGGGCGCCCATCACTGTTTGCAGGCTCCGTTCTGCTGCCAGGAGCAGGACTCCCAAGAGGGTTTAGAAGCCGCGGAGGTAACCGCGATGCAGCGAGTTCAAACCCGTGAGTGCGGTCCTGGGTCCTGTCGCCCGGCTCTAACGCTCGCTGGCGCCGCCGCCAGACTCTCCTCCTTTCCGCCGCCCTCACAAATCAAAGCCCCTTGCGAGGGACTGGGAAATAGTTGCCTTGTCATGTAACACATTGCCCTGATTTATTATAAAATTTTAACGAAATCATGCATATTTTAACAGCCTTTAATCACTGCATGAAAATTTAATTCATGGACTGTAGAGCGTTTAAATAAATGAAGTGTTAATTCATTAGGATTAATTAATTTGTTAAAGGATTGTGTGCAAGGTTAAGGTGGAAGGAAAACTCTTTGTTGGTTTCGCGCGTCTTAATCGCTAGGTTTCGCGAGCCGTAATAAAATGCTAGAAAACCGCAGAGCTGGTCCCTTCTTCGAGTGGGGTCTGGGCGGGACGAGCTGAGAGCGCCCCCGAGAGCGCTGGGAACTCGGACCCGAGCGGCGCGGGCGGAACTGTGCCCCCAGGAGACGGTGTGTGGGATAGCGGTGGTGGGGGCGGGGGGAAGGGGAGGCGAGGGGGAAGGGGAGACGCCCTGGCAACTGGAATCCGACAAGGCCGGGTTCGCTGGAATCCGAGGGAGGAAAAAGGGACTCAGACTCACTTCCTCAACCCTGCATGAAAATGACCCAGGGAGGGAGGGAGGGGGTCTGCCCTTTCTGGCCCTCGGGGGCCCAGGCTTCGCTTAATGGACAGATGATGGGCCAGCCCTGCCACCTCCTGGGACTCCCAACTCCCAGGGAAATGCTGTCTAGCCATCAGGCTGCTGGCGGAGGCGGCGAGGGCAAGCTCAGATCCTCCCAAGACGCTCTGAGGCGGCGGAGCAAGGCCAAACGTGCAAGCTCAGGCTGGAGCAATCCGGTAAACCTTTTCCGAAAAGCAGCTCCGACGTTAGGGCATGGTTCCTTCAACACCTTTTCTGAGAGGACCACTGAGAGGAGCCTGCTCCAGCCTAGGGGACACGCGTAAGAGATGTCCTCTTCCATGCTGAACTCTTATTCAACCTTCAGGACCCAGTAAAAGTTATCCCGTCTGATTTCTTCTCTGCTTCACGCTATCCCCAACACGTACACTTTCCTACTTACCTCCGTTTTAAGAGGAATCCAAATGGATCAGAATTAGGCCTTCCCTCCTCACAGCAAGTCTCAGTAAATGCTTACATCAAAGCCATATCCCTGACTAGATATTTACAGCCCCAAATTGTGCTACACAAGACAAAATTGTTCAATCCCATCAACATTTACTAGAGAGGGTCTACTCCCTCTTAAAGCACTACAGACTGGGAATCTAGTTTCAAAAAGTGTAGCTGCACTTCAGGGTATTCTTGACCGCCTCGGTCGTATAAAACTGAAGATCACCATAGCGTGCACGCCAGATGAGTTCTTAAAAGAAATCTGCATCTTAATAGATGCTTCCTCACTTAGAGTGGGGTTCCGAGAATTAAGCAATAAATGCTCACTATGTACTCTGAGATCATTGCTTAAAAGGTTTTCTCTCTGCCAAGCATTATTAAAGGGATCAAGTTACATCATGATAAGCAAAGGCTACGTTGTAGGACTTCCACAAATAGGAACGAAAGACTTTCTTATGAGACTTTGGGAAACATTTCTAATTTAATAGGCCACACTCCATAAGGTTAAACTGTTAATGTCAGTTTGATGCTCTCTACAAGTATCAAGTGCAGGTACAAAAGCGAGAGAGAGAAAAAAAAATCTAGTGCATGTATTACACTTGAATAATGGAAAACCATTCAAGTATACAGAAACCATTCCTGAAATACAGTACAAGACCAAGGTTCCATCCGTGTTCAGCTGCACTTGTTACCGCTTCAAACCAATGCAGACACCAGAGAGATAGGAAAATATGGCAGATTTGAAATTAAGGGGCTATAAACCTTAGTCTACCATTTTCAGTTTTAATCTCAGTTAAAGGAAAAGACATTACTTTTGGATGAGGTGAAGATCTTGAAAATTAAAAGATGAACAAAATCATAAGGAAAAAAATCTAGCATACTGTCACATTCCTATAGCCTATAGCCTTTTAGAAAGATGAAGCAGTCAAAAGGTACTGTTTTTTAATAGACATGAACTGGTGTCTGCTTCATCATTAGATCTTTTTCTAAAATAGCTTTAGCAAAATTAACCAAAAGATGCAGTTAAATGTCATAGCTACTGTGAATCTTCATAAACTATCATCATTGAGCTACTCAGTAGTAAAATTAGACCCAGGAATCAAGCAGGGATTAAATGTTATTTGAAAACAAACATGCTAGTACTTCCAAAATATTACTACTTCTTTTAAAAAGACTCCTTGGGAAATTTCAAATCTCTCTTCCCTCCATATTCATCCATTGGTCAACAAATGTGGACTACCATACAGAGGAGAGGAAAAGCTCTGAAGTCACAGGCAGTTCCAAGACATGTCTCCACCCCATTCCAGTTGTGTTATCATGAATCCTCAATTCACTTCTCTGTGAACTGGTGATATTACTTAGCTCACAAGTTTTGGAATGAGGATTAGAATGAGAGAGAGGTTAGCACAGTACTTGGTCTCACAAAAGTTCGTTTGTTTTGTTTTCTGGGAGTATGTGTAATATTCTAAAATCTGTGACATCACCATATCTGTCATGACATATCAGAAATGGTAAAGATGGGGAGAACAGATGAGAATGTGTGATTAAAACCAAATTTCGCACAGATTATTCCCTTCAACTGAGGAATGTCACAAATTAGATTAGATTAATATATGAAATACTGTTTGGGGGAGGATGGAGCAGGGTTCCTGAAGATAAGCAGCTGGGAAACACTGGGGTCCAATATGGAGCATCTATCCTTTATTAGGCTACTTTAGTAAATCAGGTTACAAACTCCAGATTTCCATGGCAGTGTCAGTGGATTAAAAACAAACACAACTTTTCTGTACATAAAAATAAAATTTCTCCTTCAAAAATAAAAAACAAAAAACCAAACACACTTGGTAAAGAATTATAGACAAAATTAGAGCAAGGCTTACCCCCAAATATCCTGTGACTACTAGTTCAGAAAAATTTTAGACTTCTACATTTAACTGAGTTTCTAATTTATAAACACATTGTGAAAGATCTTTAAACTGCTAATATCTCTGAAAGCACACTTTGCCTTTTACTCATCAGAAAGATAGAATAATAAGCAAATAATTACTGGAAAAGATACATGATAAAACAGAAATTATGCTTTATGTCAACTTTTTTTCTGGCTCGTACTACTTCTACAAGTGGAGGGCATAGTCTCCAAATTATAAAAGTGATTCGTTATACCTTTATGGTTTTTTGAATCCTCAAAGGCTATTACAACAGGGGTTGGCAAATTTTTCTCTGAAAGGCCAGAGAGTAAATCTTTTAGGCCTTGTAGGCCATATGGTCTCCATCAGAACTATTTAACTCTGCTGGTGTAGTGCAAAAGCAGCCATAAGTAATATGTAAACAAATGAGAGTGGCTGTGTTCCAACAAGACTTTATTTAGAGACATTAACACTTCAATTTCATATAATTTTCATATGTCATGAAATATTCTTCTTCTTTTGACTTTTTTCAACCATTTAAAAATGTAAAAAGCATTTTTAACGTGCAGGCCTTACAAAAACAGGTGATGGGCCAGATCTGTTGACCCCTGTACTATAAGAGTGATTAAAAACTTTTCCTGGTCTTTATACACTGAATTAATTCAATATCTCAGACAACATCAAGGATTACAGTGCTTATGACATCTTTTATTCAATTCACATAAAAAAGCATGCAGTATTAATGTAAAATGTTCAGTGCACATCAGATAAACAAGTTATTAGCATACAGAACCGTTTTTTAAAGACCTACACAGGCATACAAAACATAATATCCTTTTTTTAGAGCCTACATTAAAAATTGTGCTTAGCTCTTACCTGTCCTCACTTCCTCAACATTCTTCATGG
>JAQZBX010082522.1:0-13512 GCA_029593785.1 Cabassous unicinctus | reverse complement strand
GTGCATGCCGAGGGCTAGATGTAGGCTCAGATAGACCTGAAGAGAACAGAACTGGTAACAATGGACTGTTCTATAGGTTCAGTACAAACTGGGTTAAGTATTGATGAAAAACCTTACTATATAGCTAAATTACACTAAAACCTTAGGTAACAGGGAGAATCTGACTTCCAGAATTAGCTCATCCAAATAATCAGATACTAAGATATCAATAAAAGAATAAAAGATCATAAGATATACTAAACAAAAAAACAAAAACAGAAACAAAAAAACAAACCCAGGAAAATGATCACCCATTTAAAGGACCAAAATAAAGCAACAGAGGAAGTACATACATTGGAATAACTAACTAAAGGCATTAAATCAACTCTCCTAAATAAATTCATTTATTTGGGCTGAAGGAAAAAAATGGGCATAGAACTAAAAGGAAATCAAGAAGATAATGCATGAACAAAGGGGAGATTAGAAATTTAAAAAAGAGCAAACAGAACTTTTGGGGATGAAAAATCAAAGAGTGGATATTAAAAATAATCTATAGGTTTTCAACAGCAGATTTGAATTGGCAGAAGACAGAATCATTGAACTAAAATTGTGACAATGGAAATCATTCTGTCTGAAGAGCTGATTGAAAAACTAATGAAAAAAAAGTGAGGAGCGCTGAAGGGACAAGTGGAGTAACATGAAATGCATTTACATTTGCATTATGGGAGTCCCAGGAGAAGTGAAAAAGAGAGGATCAGAAAGAATATTTGAAGAAATAATGGCAACCATTAAAGTTTCAATCTTTGAAGAATGAAATTATTATGAAATTATCATAATTACTTGCAATAATATCGAGGACTTGACACATTGGTCTGTTTTCTTTTATTAGACACTATCTATGTTTTTGAGAGATTTTTGACCCTCTAACTGAGAGGATAGCAGGACGTCCCAGGATGGGAGTTTAATATTTTCTTGTTTTTTGTGTGGGTCTCCACCCACTGAGATAACACACTATGACAAGATGAATACTTACATATTCCATAGAGGCACGCCCCAGGTGAACCCTATCCTGAATATCCCCCACCTGACACCCTACACCAGTAACTTTTCCCTGCCATATTTATCAAATGAACACTCCCACCATTGAAGTTTCAACCACAGACCTGCAAATCCCCAGAGTTCACCTGCTTCTTCTTCAAACCCTCCCCCCAGTTCCATGGATAGTCCAACCAACCTCCCCACCAAACTACTCCCCCTCACAGACCAGCAACAAAGGACCCAATGACATCACTGCAGCACTCTCATGCCCAACCACTGCCCAACCACACCTTTCCCGCTTTCATAGATTTTGCCTATATGGGCATTGGCTCAATACCGTCTACTCCCTTTCTGTCTCCTGTCAACATATCTTGCAGACTCTAGGTCTGTGAGTCTGCTTAATTTGCTTAAGTCATATCAGTGAGGACATGCAATATTTGTCCTTAAGTGACTGGCTTAGTTTCTGAGGGGAGGGGGAAGGAAGAATAGAACAGATAGAACATAGGACATTTTTAGGGCATTATAATTGTTCTGCATGATCTTGCAATAATGGATACAGGCCGTTTTAAATTTCATCAAAACCTATAAAACTGTACAGTGCAAAATGCAAATCATAATATAAACCATTGACTGTGGTTAGTAGCAATGCTTCAATATTTGTACATCAATTGTAACAAATGTACCATGCACATGTAAAATGTTATTAATAGGAGAGAATGGAAAAGGGGGAGAGTGTTGCGTATATGGGAATTCCCTATATTTTCTAAATGACTTTTCTGTAACCTAAAGCTTCTTTGAAGATAAAAATTAAAAAATTTATACCCTGGGGAACATACTGAAGAAATTGTCACTGTACATCCAAGATAACAGATATTATATTGATGGAAAGCACAATATATAGCAATTTTTACTTCATTTCAAAATTTTTTATTTTTTATTTTTGTATTTTAAAAATTATTAGTATTTTATTTTCTTATAAATTTTATTTGGTTAATCATTTGGCTTCATTTTTGGGGGAGTTTTCTATCATAGAAGGGTCACAACTGTGGCACGGGAGGATCACTGGTGCTGGATGTTGGTAATGGGAGGATGTATGGGGAGGGGTTCACCTGGGGCATGCCTCTAAGGCATATGAGTATGTTTAAGTGTTCATGGAGCATTGTCTTAGTGGGTGGAGACCCACACAATAACCAAAAAAATATTGAATTGCCATCCTGGGAAATCCTGCTACATTCTCTAATAGAATGGCAAGAATCCCCTGAGTACATGGGCAGGGCCTAGTGAAGGAAGATAGACCGTTACACCAGGCCCTAGATATTAATGATTGTGTTTAGCAACCCCTTCTTGTGAAATTGAAACCCAGCCTAGTATTATATATTGCCTAAAAGTTACCTCCTGAAAGCCCCCTTGCTGTTCAAATGTGTCCTCTTTCTAAACCAAACTCAGATATTAATGTACTACCTTCCCCCTGGCATGGGACATGAATCCCAAGGAGAAGCCTCCCTGGTGTCAAAGGATTATTATCAAGCACTAATTTGCAATGCATCTGGAAAAAAACCTTGAAGAAAAGGAGGAAATATTAAATACAAATGAGATTTTATGGCTAAGAGATTTCAAAGTGAGTCAGAAGGTCATTCCAGACGTTGCGCTTATGCACGTCTCAGCAGGATCTCATTGACTGCCACAGTAAAAAGTGCTTCAGTGGGGCTTCTGAGCTAGGGACATCTAGATACTATAAGCAGGCCAGTCAAGCTCAGGAATTTGGCACCTTGTCAGTGGGCCTTAATTTGAATTTATGCTTCCCAGTGTAACTGAGTTTGAATCATTTATAATTTCCCTACACATGGCTCTTTGGCACATTTTATTTGAACCTATAATCAGCACTATGCTTGTTAAATATATTTCCCAGAGACTTAAATCTTTGGTCTCTTCAAGTGCTGGTTGACCCCTGAATCTCAGCAGAGTTGCAACAATATTCTCCAGTTCATAGTACTCTCCCAGGACAACTAAGTAGAAGATGATGATGGGCAATGCCCATCCCAAGGAACAGAGAGTGCCTGCAACGGCAAGGAAGACAGTTCCATTCATCTGCCCCATGGGATCTAAGCCCCCTCTTAATTAGAAACAGAGTGGGCATCACCATCCCAAAATCCTCAAGACTCGGGAATGAACAATGGACTAAAGTGAACTTATTATTATTCTAATACAAACTTACTATTATTCCAGCAATGGAAGAACTTTTATCATTGTTATCAAGGTAGTGGCCACCACAGGTTCTGAGGGGAGGAAGAGGCAAGAATAGATGTAACATGGGGGCATTTTCAGGATATTGGACTTGACCTGCATGACACTGCAATGGTGGATGCTGGCCATTATACATTTTGTCTTAAGCTATAATATTGTGCTGGGCAGAGTGTAAACTGTAATGTAAACTATAGTACACAATAAGTAACAATACTTCATTAATTGTAACAAATGTACCACACTAATGAAAGATGCTGTTAATGTGGGAAATTGTGGGAGGAGTATGAGGTCGGGTATATGGGAATATCCTATATATTTTATGTTACATTTCTGTAATCTAAATCTTCTTTAAAAATAAAAAAAAAGAAATACTGGCCCCAAACGTCCCCAAATTGTTGCAAGTCATGAATATACACATCCAAGAATCCCAACTAACTCCAAATAGACCTACTTCAAGACATATCATAATTGAAATGTCAAAAGAAACAATTCTGTAAGCAGCAAAAGAGTAGCAACTCAACAAGTGCAAGACATTCTCAAAAAGATTGTGTCAATTTCTCATCACAAATCATGAAGGTGAGAAGGCAGTGGGATAACATATTTAAAGTACTATAAAAGAGGATCCAAGATGGTGTCAAAGTAGGGAGCTCTAACAACCAGCTTTTTCCACAGGGAAGCTAATAATCAGTCAGAATCTGCTTGGATTAACTGTTTAGGGGAGTCTGGAGACCAGAAGAACACAGTACACCATCCAGGGAAGAGTGGAAGGATGAGTCCAACAATATGTGGTGAAGATTAATGAGTAGATCCCTCCATGCTACAGAGGCTGGTGCACAGCCCCACTGGTGAGGCAGGTCATCATGGGACCCACTCCCTGGTTGGGATCAGAAGTTCCTTTCTACAAAAGCATGGGAGGAGAAGTGGTCTGTGTGACAACTGTATTGATTAGCAAATTCAGCTAGCTGGAGTCCAATTCTGAGCTGAGCTGAAGTTTATACATCCTCAAGCCACAGACAATTCAGGAGCCTTTGTTTTATCTCTGTCCCCAGCAGCAGTAGAAACAGAGGCGACTGAAAATATACCAGACTCAGGGATGCTAGGTATCAGGTTCAGCATACAGAAGCTGGAAAACCTCCAGCAGCCATTGCTTGGGCCCTCACACCTAGCAGTAGTGAAATTAGGTGCTTTTTGATCACTTTCTTAGGGCAGAGCAGATAGATTCACCCCATCCACCTTTAAGGGTCATTGTACTCCCAGCAGCAAGGGCAATTCACTGTGCCTACCTTATGGGGTGTGTCATTCCAGGTCCCAGTGTGCCCCAGGAAGAAGTGGTGCACAGTCTGAACATCCTTTCTAGGGGTGGTGCAGGCAGATTCATCTCAACGACATGGGGAGGGGGATGCAGCATAGGTTGTGGCAATTAATTAGAGAACTCAGATCCCAGGGACTGGGAGCATTGGAACAGTTTCATCGCAGTGAAACTATCAGCCTTAGTCTCAAAATGCTCTTATCAGGGCTATGTCAGCTGAGAACTAAAGGTACAGCAACACCTTATGGCAGCAAGGAACAGCTGGATGAATATCACTATTTGCTGGCTCCATTAGGAAAGCTTAGATTTGGGCAGATGTCAAAAAGAAGGTTGGCAGCATTTAGGGTCTCCTCCCCAGAGTACGTTGGAATTTATCTACACACCCTTTATGGATCCTTGGGTTTGTTTTGGATCGGAAATTTGAACTAGAAAGGTTGTCACCAGGGGAACAATCCTACAAATATTAGTCCTCCAGGTAATAGAAGCTTGAGAAAACAAGAGTATTAAATATATGGCCCTTCATATTGATGCTGGTATTTATGAACCTTGTTCTTGTGAAATTGAAACTTAGCTTAGTGTTATATATTGCCTAAGTGTTACCTCCTGAAGCCTTCTTGTTGCTCAAATGTGGCTTCTCTCTAAGCTCAACTCCGCATACAAACTCACTACCTGCTCCATGGCATGGGCCATGACTCCCAGGGATGAGCCTCCCTGGCACCGAAGGATTATTACCATGCACCAATTAGCAATGTATTTGGAAAAAGACCTTGACCAAAAGGGGGAAATATTAAATACAGATGAATTTTGATAGCTAAGAGATTTCAAAGTGAGTCAAGAGATAATTCCAGAGGGTACTCTTATGCAGGTATCAGGAGGATCTCATGGAATGCAACAGTAAAATGTGCCTCAAACAGGGGTGCTCCTGAGGGCTCTAGAGACATTTAGACACTACATGCAGGGCAGACAATCTCAGGAATTTGGCACCCTGTCAGAGCGCTTTACCTTGGAATATATGTTCCCCAATGTAACAGATTTACTCATTTATAATTTCCCTACACATCATTCTTCTACCCCTTTTATTTGAACCTAAAAATTAGTACTATATCCATTAAATATATGTTCCAGAGACTTAAATCTTCTGGATGTTCATTTGCTGGTTGAGCTCTGAATCCCAGCTGAGTAGCAGCCAATACTCACTCTCCAGTTCATCGGACTCAGTAAAAATGATGATGAGGGACAATGCTCAACACAAAAAACAGAGAGTATCTACAAGTATAAGCAAGGCAGTACCTTGATCTGCCCCAAGGGATCTGAGTCCCCTCTTAATCAGAAACAGAGTGGGCCTCATCATCGTGAAATATTCAAGATTGAGGAATGAACAACATAAGGAGGGAATGCAAGTACTAACTAAATTAGACGTATTATTATTCTAACAATGGAAGGACTTGTAACATTGATATAGAGGCAGTGACCACCAGAAGTTCTGAGGGGAAGGAGAGGGAAGGATAGGTGTAACATGGGGCATTTTGGGGACATTGGAATTGTTCTGCTTGACATTGCAATGACAGATACAGGCCATAATATGTTTTGTCAAAACTTATAAAAATGTGCAGTGCAAAGTGTAAACTATAATGTACACTATTGCCCATGGTTAGTAGCAATGCTTCAATGTGTGTTCATCAATTGTAACACATATACCAAACTAATGAAAGATGTTAATGGGGAAGAAAGTAGGAGGGTTTTGGATGGAGTATATGGGAATCTGCCAATATATTTCATGTATCATTTATGTCATCTACAGTTCCTTTAAAAAATAAAATAAAAAAAATATATGAAGTCACATAAAAATCATACACAATAGATTAACATTCCTGAAGGAGGAACAGAGGAGTGGAAGCTTTCTCCTGGTAATGAAATAAGTGCTCATATAGTGTAATCCCCAAAAATTGTATCATATATTCAAAATAAAAATCAAATGAATAAAAGATGAAAAATAGGATTTGCTAAGAATGAGCTATTATAAAGTTTCAAGAGGAGATTTAGGAAAAAGCCAATCAATGAGAAATCCATAGATGAAAGACAAAAACTGGGCACTGAATAAACACATCAAAAAAATCTGATGCCAAGACACCAGCAATAATTACAAGCCATACCAAGAAACAGGAAGATATATCAGTCAAAGGAACAAATTTAAACTTTCAGATGAAACACAGGATTTAAGCCAACTAATCACACATATCCAGAAAAATCTCCTTAATATATTCAATGAGATGACCAAAGAGATTAAGTATATTAAGAACACTGAGTGAACACAAAGAAGAATTTGAAAGCTTGTAAAGCACTGAAAAAGAAAAAATGCCAGCTAAGAATTCTATAGCAAAACTGTCCTTTTAAAATGAAGGAAAGTTTAAGAATTCCAAGATGAACAAAATCAAGAGAGCTCATCACCATGAATACTCCATCTAACAAGAGCAGAATATACATTCTTTTCAAGCTCACATGTAACATTCACCAAAATAGACTACATTCTGGGCCATGAAACTAATCATAACAAATTTGAAAGAAAAGAAATCATGCAAAGTATGCTCTTGGACTACAATGGAATGGAATACAAAGATATCTGGAAAATCCCCAAATATTGGAGAATCAACAATATGATTCTAAATAACACATGGGTCAAAGAAGTCTCAGGAGAAATTTAAAAAGATATATTTTGAACTAAATGTGGATGAAAATACAATTTTTCAAAATTGATGGGATGCAGCAAAAGCAGTGTTTAGAGGGAAATTTGTAGAATTGAATGAATATATTAGAACAAGGAAAGATTTAGTATCAGTAATCTAAGATTCCACACTAGGAAACCTGAGAAATCAGTGCAAGTTACATCTACAGTAAGTAGAAGAAAAGAAAGAATAAAAACTAGAGCATAAATCGATGGATTTGAAAGCAGGAAATTAATAGGAAAAACTGATGAAATCAAAAGCTGATACTTTGTAAATATCAATAATATTGACAAGCTTCTAGCTAGGTTACCCAAGAAAAAAGAGAAGATACAAATTGCTAATGTCAGAAATGAAAGACAGGCCATCAAAATTGATACCACGGATATTAAAGAGATAAAAGGATATTTTGAGTGACCCTATGCTTACAAATTTGACAACATAAATAAAATGGACCAACTCTTTAAAAGCATACTCTAACAAAACTCAATCAAGGAGAACAGATAATCTGAATAGGGATAGTTCTTTTAAAGAAATTAAATAAACAATAATCTTTTAAAACAGAAATCACAAGATGGTGTAAGTGGTGAATTCTAACAATATTTAGAGAAGAAATTATACAAATTCTCTACAAACTCTACCAGTAAATTGAAAAGGAGGGAATAGTTCCTATCTATGAGGCCAACATTACCAGAATATCAAGACCTGACAAAGACACCATCAAGAAGGGAAATTACACACCAACAGCTCTCATGAATCTAGATGCAAAAATCCTCAAGAATATATTAGCAAATCAAATGAGACATTTCAATGAAGAAGACATACAGATAGCAAATAGGCACATGAAATATGGTAAATATCATTAGTCATTAGAAAATGCAAATTAAAACTGCAATGAGATACAGTTTTTAGAATAGCTGAAACAAAAAATACTGATTACACCACAGGGTTGTGAGGATGCTAAAAGTGGGTCACTTATACATTGCTAATATGTAACATGGAAGGTAAAATGGTACAGGCACTTAGAAAAAGTGTAAACTTCTATTAAAACTAGATATGCTTTCATCATCAACCCAGCAATTGCATTCTTGAGAATATAACCCTGAGAAATAAAATCTTATCTTTACAAAGAAATATGTACACAAATGTTCAGAGCATCCTGATTTCTAATAGCCCTGAAGTAGAAACTATCCAAATGTCCATTAAAAGGTGAATGTTTCAACAAACTGTGCTATACACATATCATAGAATACTGCACAACCAAAAAAAAAAAAAAAGACATGATTATTGATACATGAAATAACTTGGAAGAATCTCAAAGGAATTATGCTGAGTTAAATAAAGCCAGCTTCTAAAGATAATGTATGTATGTTTCCATTTGTATAACATTCTTAAAACAACAAATACGTAGAGATGGAGAAGTGATTAGTGGTTGTCAGAAGCTAGGGGTGGTAAGGGAAGGAAGTGGATGATGCTATAAAAAGATAGTACAAATACTATGGAATGGGTTGACTGAAACAATGAGAATTTATTGGTTCAAGGTTTTAAGGCTAGGAGAAGTCCAAAGTTGTGAAGACAGCAAGGTTATGCTTTCTCCCAGAATATTGTAGTATTCTGGATCTAGCTGCTGTTGATCCTTAGTCCTTGGCTTTTCTATCACATGGCAATGCACATGGCCTCCCCTGGCTTCTCTCTCCACTTGACTTTCACTGTGCCTTTAAAGGACTCCAGTAATATGGATTAAAATCCAACTTGATTCAGTGGGGCTACAGCTTAACCAAAGTAGCATCTTGAAAAGGTCCTATTTACAAATTTACAATGGGCCCATTCCCTATCAGAATGAGGACCAAGAACAAGAACATGTCCACACTCTTCTTCTACTACAATTCAATTCACTGTAGTTAGCCTTCTAGACTCCAAAGTGAAACATTCTTTCAACAGCAAAATACATTCATACCCTCACAACATCCCCCGAACCTTAAGGCATTTCAGTAACAATGCTAAGTTCAGTCTCAAAATCAGTTATGGGGTGGTCTGTCCTGGGGTACGATTCCCCTCTGTCTGTGAACCTGTGAAACTTAGAAAGCAAGTTACTGTTACCAATAGTCAATGATAGGACAAGCATAGGATAAATATTCCCATTCTCAAAGGTTGTAATTCGAGGGAAAACAGAAGTCACAGTTCTCAAACAATTCTGAAACCCAGCAGATTAGACTTTAAAATCAAAATTCATTAGATTTCAATATCTGAGATTCTTATGTGTATTGACGGATTGTCCTCAGGGGCTGATGGAGTGGCAGGCCCTTAACTGAAGCACTTGCACAGTTCCCATGCTCTCCTTGAATACGGGGATGAAGTTCCCACCAACGCTGAGGATTGGGATGCTGCAGCTCTCCTACAATAGAATACAATGCCTGCTCCCTCCATATCCCTCCATTCATCATTTCTTTCTAAGGTCCCGTTGGAAGGGCCTTTAACATCCATATTTCTTCCAACAGTCTCTTCAAAGCAATCTAGGCTTACTGTGTCAAGCACCTCACAATTCTTCCAGCCTCTACCTATTACCCAATCCCAAAGCCCTTTCCATATTTTTAGATATTTGTAATAGCAGCACCTACTGAATCTGTATAATTCAGGTAAACAGAACAAACAGGAGATTCAGACACACACACACACACACAAACACAAACACACATATAAGAATATACACATATGTAACGTAAATATTATTAAACTTATTTATAAAAATTAGCTCCCATGACCGTGTTGATGGCAAATCTGAATTCTGTAGGGTAGGCTGCAAGCTGGGAACTATGATGAAGATTTCAATAAATTCCCCAGGAGAAGCGGGATTGCTGAAGCAGAGATAAAAATTCTTCTTTCTCGAGTGTAGACTTAATGTGAATTACGGTCCAGGTTCAGTGGCAATGTCTCAGGATGCGTTTATCAATTGCAATGAATGTGCCACAATAATGAAGGATGTTGTTTATATAGGAGGTTGTGGGAGGTGTGGGGAATGGGGCATATGGGAATCCCTACATTTTTTATGTAATTTATGTAATCTAAGTATCTTTTTTAAAAAAATTCTTTCTCACTGCTGTAATCATCCACTTTCCCTTTAAGACGTTCAGTTGCCTGACAAGACTTGCCTCATGCTGAAGTC
Organism: Cabassous unicinctus; assembly: GCA_029593785.1. Taxonomy (NCBI): domain Eukaryota; kingdom Metazoa; phylum Chordata; class Mammalia; order Cingulata; family Chlamyphoridae; genus Cabassous; species Cabassous unicinctus. Next base: position 3,059 of record JAQZBX010082522.1, on the reverse strand, counting down.
AATCTTTTGTTGACTGTAGATATCAACAGTCATAGATACAATCAACTAACTGATTATTTAAATCCAGAAAATACCATCACAGTAACAGTGAGGCCAGCGCTTGCGTGCGAAACAACTGGGTACCATAATTTAGTCAAGTTGATGCAAGAACATAACCATCTCATTGCCCTAATTTATTTCTGCTTTGTAAACAATCCTTGAACCAATAGGTCCCGTATCTGTTTAGTCTTTATCCCATAAATGATGGGATTCAGCATAGGTGGTGCCAGAATGCAGACACTGGCCAGTAAGATGTGGATATGAGGTGGAATGTGGCGTCCAAACCGCTGAGTAAGTGTTGTAAATATTCCAGGCACATAAAACAGGATAATGACAGAGATATGTGAGCCACATGTGTTGAGAGCTTTGTGACGAGCATTTTGTGAAGGGATGTGGAAGACAGCACGGAGAATTAGCACATAGGAAACAAATATTAGCAGAACATCTAAGACCACTGTTGACATAAGTATGAAAAAGCCATACCAGATGTTCACTCGAATGTCATTACAAGCATATTTGCCCAAGGCGATGTGTTCACAGAAAGTGTGTGGAATGATATTGTTTTGGCAGAAAGTTAATCTTTTCAGAAGAAATATTATGGGGAAAATTGTACCATAACTTCTCAGAAAGATCATGACTCCAATTTTCCCAATCAGGGCACGTGTAAGAATATTGCTGTACCTCAGTGGGTAGCATATGGCAATGTAACGGTCAAACGCCATCACCAGCAAGATCCCAGACTCAGAGATGAAGGTGGAATGAATGAAGAAGAGTTGAGCGATGCAACGATTCAGGGAAATTTCCCCAGCATGAAACCAGAAGATGGCCAAGGCCTGAGGCACTGTGCACGTGGAGAGGACAATGTCTGCTCCAGCCAGCATGCAGAGGAAGAGGTACATGGGTTCATGGAGGCTGCTCCTGGAGCAAATAATGAAAATGAGCAGGCTGTTCCCTAGAAGGGCAGTTACATAGGAAATAAAGAAGGGGATGGAAATCCACATATGCTGGTCCTCTAGGCCAGGGATGCCCAGCAAGCGGAAGACTGTGTGGCTGATCCCAGTGTGGTTTAATGTAGTCATGTCTGGAGCAGATGCCCTGGGAGCTCACCTTCAGTTCACAGTGGCAAAGGAAAATACAGTTTTATTCTTCAGCAGGTATTAGGAACTTTTGGCATATTTAAACGTCTCTATCAACTTTGAACATGAAAATTATAAGGAACATACAAAGATGAAAAAGATACTGTCCTTGACTTTTAATCAGTGGCAATCTAATTAAAAGATACACATATCCCAGCTAAGTAGGTATTATTGCATGTGCTTCTGCTACAAAAGATGTTATCATTAGAGAAATAATGTTATATCTGTCTGGGAAGACTGTATCATGATGATACTTGAACTTGACCATGAATTGAGTTGTTGATCATGAAATGTGGAATGAAAAGAGAGGGGAGCAGTATAAGACAAGGTGGGAATACAGATCAATATACAGCATTATTCATGAAACATTTTTAGCTGACTGTGTCTGGTGCATAGGGATGATTGGAGAGAGACAGGGAATGTGGTTGTCCAGGCAGATTTGAGCTGATTGTGAAAGGCATGGTCACAATTTTATACTTAGATTCCATCCTTTACACAGTGAGCAGTCATCAGATGTTCTGAAGCTTGTATCTTAGAATGGTTATCTAGTTTGGAAAGATTACCTCTGAAGGTTTATTAGAACAGAAATGAACAAAAGACATGATAATCTAAATACCTCAATGTATTCCAGGAATGGAATGGATGTTAGCATAACATAGTCATAGGGGAAATAAACTAATAGGTATTAAGCATCTGCTTTATTCCACCAACTGTAGAGAAAATACTGCATGAGGCACTTTATGTATTTTTGCATTCATGGAATGGATCTGTAGTTTAGGAAGTGGATTTTACCCACAATTCACATTTAAGGAAAGTGAGACTTAGGTAATTTGAATCACTTGCTTAATGCCACAAACCAATAGTTTATGTGGATGAGATCTGAAATTTCTCTGACTTCACCAAGTAGAGTTTTCTCACCTATGAAAGGGTCAAGAGACCTGAACAGATAACATTGACAGGGTCTGTGATCCTGAGTTGAAGCACTCCAGGTAATCACAGTTTTGAGACTAAGGTAGAAATGACTGAAATTAGAAAACAAGCGTTTGAAGTGATTGATGTTTGGAAATTCCTTCCGCATATGGAAATTCATGTGGAGTTTCATTATTTACTTCCTGCATACTTTCCTTCCCTTATTAACTAGGTCATTCTGCAAGCATATTTTGAGCAGGGCAGTGTTTTTGCCATGTGCTTGAATCCTAATTGGGTTATTGCTTTGAAAGCAAAGTGGATATATAACAGATAGGCTTAGTAAAATATTCCTGGTGGAGTGGGTTCAGGAGGAACCTTCTGTGAAGACAGCCATATCGAATTCCCTTTTCATTAGAATAAAGAAATGATGACAAACAATTATACCCTCCTCTTTCTGGGGTTTATACTAAATGAAAGAGTATCTTAAAATATTGAGCTAAGTAGGTAAGATATATCTGATTCTCATTAATATTATATTTATCTCTCATTTTCACCATCCAGCTACCCTGAATTTTTCCTTTTGGAGTGGAAAATCTCCTAGTACCATCCTCTGAGTGCTGGTAGAAATTGTCTTGCCATTATAGTCACTGGTCAAGGGAGTACAGTCAGCTGGCCTTGGGACAGAGAACTGTCTCATGTACAACAAGTGGCCTCTCTCTGAAAAGTTATCCCCAGTGAAGGCAACCTTCCTCCCACAGAGAATGTTAGAAGAGGAAGATGTTTGGGATGGCCCTGGTTAAAGGGGGCGGTTGTGTCCCCCACAGACCTGATGAAGAAAGAGTAACGGTCTGAAGGAAAATGCCAGAAAAGACAAACATAAACAAAGACATGAATTCAGTGGAGAGCAGATTACAGAAGCTCTTGATGTCCTGTAGTTTTGGGAAAGGGTAAAAGGGGAATCTTTTTTTTTTTTTT
>JAQZBX010082521.1:0-13507 GCA_029593785.1 Cabassous unicinctus | reverse complement strand
TTTTCTTTTGATCTGTTTATGTGGTGTATTACATTGATTGATTTTCTTATATTGAACCATCCTTGCATACCTGGGATGAACCCCACTTGGTCATGGCATATAATTCATTTGATGTGTTGTTGAATTTGAGTAGCAAGTATTTTGTTGAGGATTTTAGCATCTAGGTTCTTTAGAGAGATTGGTCTGTAATTTTCCTTTCTTGTGGTGTCTTTGTTTGGCTTTGGTATTAGGGTTATTTTGGCATCGTAGCATGAGTTAAGCAATGTTCCTTATACTTCTATTTTTTGGAGGAGTTTAAGCAGGATTTGTGTTTGTTCTTTCCAGAATGTTTGGTCTAATTCACCTGTGAAGCCATCTGGTCCTGGGCTCTGCTTAGTTGGGAGGTTTTTGATGACTGATTGTATTTCTTTACTTGTGATTGGTCTGTAGAGCTCATCAATTTCTTCTTTTATCACTGTAGGCTGTTTGTGTGTTTCTAGGAATTTGTCTGTTTCCTCTAAATTATCCTTCTTATTGGCATATAATTTTTCAAAGTATCCTCTTATGATACTCTTTATTTCTGTTGGGTTAGTGGTGATATCCCTTTCCTCATTTCTTATTTTGTGTATTTGCATCTTTTCTCTTTTTTTCTTTGTTAGTCTAGCTAAGGGTTTGTCAATTTTATTGATCTTCTCGAAGAACCAGCTTTGGTTTTGTTTATTTTTTTCTAGTGCTTTCTTATTTCCTATTTCATTTAGTTCTGCTCTAATCTTTGTTATTTCCTTCTTTCTACTTCCTTCAGGGTTAGTCTGTTGTTCTTTTTCTAATTCCTCCAGGTGTGCAGTTAGGTCTTTGATTTTAGCTCTTTCTTCTTTTTTGATATATGCATTTATGGCTATGAATTTCCCTCTCAGTACAGCCTTTGCTGTATCCCATAGATTTTGATATGCTGTGTTGTCATTTTCATTCATTACAAGGTAGTTACTTATTTCTTTTGAACTTTCCTCCTTGACCCACTCTTTGTCTAAGAGTGTGCTGTTTAAATTCCATATCTTTGTGCCTAGTCTGGTTCTCTGGCCCTTACTGATTTCCAGCTTCATTGCATTGTGGTCAGAGAAATTACTTTGTATAATTTCAATCTTTCTGAGTTCATTGAGAATTTTTCTGTGGCCTAGTATGTGGTTTATCTTGGAGAATGATCCATGTGCACTTGAGAATGTATTTTTTGCTGTATTTGGGTGTAGTGTTCTGTATATGTCTATTAGGTCCAGATTCTCTAATGTATTATTCAAAGTCTTTGTTTCTTTATTGATTCTCTGCGAGATGTTCTGTCTAATGATAATAATGGTATATTAAAGTCCCCCACTGTTATTGTAGAGACATCTATTTCTCCACTTAGTTTTTCCACTGTTTGCCTCATGTATTTTGAGGTGCCCTGGTTAGGTGCATAAATGTTTATGATTGTTTTTTCTTCTTGAAAGATTACCCCTTTCACTAATATATAGTGTCCATCTTTGTCTCTTACAACAGTTTTGTATTTAAAGTCTATTTTGTCCGATATTAATATAGCTACTCCTGCCCTTTTTTGGTTATTGTTTGCTTGTATGATTGTTTTCCATCCATTCACTTTCAGCCTCCTTGAATCCATGGGTCTAAGGTGGGTTTCTTGTAGACAGCATATTGATGAGTCATATTTCTTTATCCATTCTGCCAGTCTAAGTCTCTTGACTGGTGAGTTTAATCCATTAGCATTCAGTGTTATTACTCTCAAGGAATTAGTTATATTAACTATATTTTCTTTGGATTTATGTATGTCTTATGTTATTTTTATTTTCTTCTTGTCTTTTTAGTTGTTCTTGCACTCTCCTCCAACTCTCTCTCCTGTTTTTTCCTTTCAAGCTACAGAACTCCCTTTAGTATTTCTTGAAGGGCAGTGTTTTTATTGGCATACTCTCTTAATTTCTATTTATCTATGAATATTTTGAACTCTTCTTCATTTTTGAATGCTAGCTTTGCTGAATAGAGAATTCTTGGCTGGAAGGTTTTTTCTTTTAGTACCTTAACTATGTCATGCCACTGCCTTCTTGCCCCCATGCTTTCAGATGAGAAATAGCACTTAATCTTATTGAGCTTCCCTTGTATGTGATGGTTCTTTTTTCTATTGCTGCCTTCAGTATTTTCTCTTTGTCTTGAACATTGGACAGTTTGATGAGTATATGTCTTGGGGAAGACTTGCTGGGATTTATACTGTTTGGGGTGTACTGTGCTTCCTGGACATGTACATACTTCTCCTTCAATAGGGTTGGGAAGTTTTCAGGCATTATTTCCTCCCCTTTCCCTTCTCTTCTCCCTCTGGGATGCCTATAATGCATATGTTTGTGCATTTTGTGTTGTAGTTCAAATCCCTCAGTCCCTGCTGAATTTTTTCCTATTTTTTTTATCTATCTGTTTGATTTCATATGTACTGTCTTCCACATACAAGACAAGACCTTAAATCTCCTAGAAGATAATATAAGGAAGCATTTGCGAGATTTCGTAGTAGGAAACTGGTTTCATAAACTTTATACCCAAAGTGAAAGCAATGTAAGATAATATAGGTAAATGGGACTTCCTCAAAATTAAAAACTTTTGCACTTCAAAGGAGTTTGTCAAGAAAGTGATAAAAGAGCTTACTCAATGGGAGAAAATATTTGTTAACCATTTATCTGAAAAGGGCTTAAAATCTAGCATATAAACAGAAATCCTACATCTCAATAATAAAAAGACAAACAATCCATTCAGAAAATGGGCAAGACATTTGAATAGACACTCTCCAAAGAAGAAATGAAAAGGGCTAAAAAGCACATGAAAAGATGCTCAATATTACTGGCAATTAGGGAAATGCACATCAAAACTACAATGAGATATCATCTTACTACTATTAGACTGGTGGCTATTGAAAAAACAGAGGACCACAAGTGTTGGAGGGGATGTGAAGGAAAGGGAACACTCATTCACTGCTGGTGGGAATATAAAATGGTGCAGCTATTGTGGAGGACAGTTGGTGGTTCCTCAGGAAGCTAAATAGAACTGCCATATGATCCAGCAATCCCACTGCTGGGTATATACCCAGAAGAATTGAAATCAGGGAAAAAGAACAGATACATGCACACCAATGTTCATAGTGGTATTATTCACTATTCCCAAGTATCCATCAACAGATGAATGGATAAGCAAATTGTGGTATATACAAACAATAGAATATTACTCAGCTGTAAGAAGGAATGCAGTATCGACACATGGGACAACATGGATGAATCTTGAATACCTTATGTTAAGTGAATTAAGCCAGTCACTGAAGGACAAATATTACATGACCTCACTGATATGACTTAAGCAAATTGAGCAGACTCGGAGAGCTAGAGTATAGAAGACAAGAAGGAAGTAGAACAGACAGAAAGGGAGTAGAGGGTGGTGAGCTGATGCTCAATATGGGCAAAATCTGTGATAAGGTGGAAGGGGGTGGTTGGGCAATGGATGGGGGTGATAGTGGTGCAGGGATGTGATTGTGTTCCAGGGTGTTTAACAGTGCAGGACTGTGAGGGAGAATAGGGTGAGCAGGTTGGATTGGACTATCAGTGTAACTGTAGGGATGGTTGGAGGAAGGAACAGGTGAACTCTTGGGATTTGCAGGTCTGTGGTTAAGACTACAATGGTGGGAATATTCTTTTGGCAAATATGGCAGGGTAGGGTTATTGGTGCAGGGTGTAGGGTGTGGGGGGATGTACGGCATAGGGTGCACCTGGGGCATGCTTCTGTGGAATATGAAAATGTTCATCTTGTCATATTGTGTCATCTCAGTGGGTGGAGACCCACACAATAAACAAGGAAATATTAAACTCCCACCCTGGGGAGTCCTGCTATGTTCTCAATTAGAGGGAGAAGAATCTCTCAAGAACATATGTAGTGCCTAATAAAAGAAAACAGATCAGTATGTCAATCTTTCAATATTTTTGACTGTAACTATGAACCTTATTTTTAAAAAATTGATTCTTAGTGGTTACCATAAATTCCTAGGGAAGAGGGAGGGAAGAATAGAAAAGATGGAACATAAGCCATTTTTAGGGCATTGGAAGTGTTCTGCATGATCTTACAATGATGGATACAGACTATTTTAAATGTTGTCAAAAACTATAAAAGTGTACAGTGCAAAATGTAAACCATAATGTAAACCATTGACCATGGTTAGTAGCAATGCTTTAATATTTGTACAACAATTGTTAAAAATGTTCTGCACATGTGTAAAATGTTATTAATAAGGGAGAGTGGGAGAGGGTGAAGGGGTTGGGTATATGAGAATCCCTATATTTTCTATATGACTTTTCTGTAACCTAAAACTTCTTTGAAGATAAAGTGAAAAAAATAAGACACTGGGGAACATAAGGAAGAAATTGTCATTGTGCGTAAAAGATAACAGATCTTATGGTGATGAATGATAGACACAATGAAAAAAATGGCTTTGTTTTTGGGGAGGTTGTGGATAACAGAAGGGTCACATCTGTGGCAGGGGAGGATCACTGGTGCAGGGTGTCAGTATGGGGGATTGTAGGGAGAGGTGTACCTGGGGCATGCCTTTATGGCATATGAATTTGTTCAAGAGGGTATGGGGCATTGTCTTGGTGGGTGGAAACCCCCACAATAACTGAAAGAAAATTGAATTCCCATCCTTGGAAGTCCTGCTACATTTTCTAACAGAGTGGCAAGAATACCCCAAGTACATGGGCAGTGCCTACAGAAGGAGGACAGACCATTATGCCAGGCCTTTGATTTTGATGGTTGTACATATGAACCTTTTCCTGTGAAATCGAAACTTAACCTAGTACTATATATTGCCTAAGATTTACCTTCTGAAAGCCTCCTTGTTACTTAAATGTGGCCTCTCTCTAAGTCAAACTCAGCATATAAACCTTCCCCACCCACATGGGACATTACTCCTGGGGATGAGCCTGGCACTGAACGATTATTACCAAATCGTGACTAGTGATGCATTTGGAAAAAGACTTTGACCAAAAGGGGAAAATATTAAACACAAATGAGTTTTCATGTTTAAGATTTCAAAATGAGTAGGGAGGTCATTCCAGAGGTTAGGCTTATGCATGTCTCAGTAGGATCTCTTTGACTGCTACAGTAAACAGTGTCTCAAAAGTGGGGCTCCTGAGGGCTCTAGAGACATCTAGATACTATAGGCTGGGAAGACAATCTCAGGAATTCGGCCCCCGGTCAGTTGGCCTTACTTTGATGTATATGTTCCCTAATGTAACAGAGTTAGACTCATTTATAATTTCCCTACACATGGCTCTTCTACCACTTTTATTTGAACTTATAATTAGCACTATATTAATTAAGTATATATACCAGACTTAAATCTTTGGTCTGTTAATATGCCTGTTGAGGCCTAAATCTCAGCAGAGTTGCAACACCTACTCTCCAGTTCACTGGACTCACCCAGGACAACTAATAAAAGGATGATGATGCATAATGCCTATCCCAAAAAACAGAGTATCTACAACTGCAAGCAAGACAGTTCCATCCATCTGCCCCATGGGATCTAAGCCCCTCTCAATCAGATGAAGAGTGGGCATCACCATCCCCAAATCCTCAAAGAGTGAGGAATGAACACACATTAGGGGGGAATGCAACTATGGACTAAAGTAGACTTACTATTCTTCTAGCTATGGAAGAACTTTTATCATTGATATAAAGACAGTGGCCACCAGAGGTTTTTGGGGGAGGGAGAGGAAAGAATAGATGTAACATGGGGGCATTTTTGGGACATTGGAATTGTCCTCCATGACATTGCAATGATGGATACAGGCCATTATACATTTTGTCAAAACCTATAAAATTGTGTGGGGCAAAGTGTAAACTATAATGTAAACTCTAGTCTATGGTTAGCAGCAATGCCTAATATGTGTTCATCAACTGTAACAAAAGTACCACACTAATGAAAGATGTTAATGTGGGAAAGTGTGGGAGGGGAGCTTCTTTATAAATAAAAAATAAAAAATAAAATAAATATAAAAATAAAAAGCCATATTGTATTGCATTATAATTGTGTGTTAGTCCTATCTGATTCTCAATGTGATTACAAATCCTGTGGGGGCAGAAACTGCTTATTTTTATCTTCATCTCTCCATTGCTTAGCATAATTTTTGGTTCATAATGGTGCTTAACAACTATTCTTTGTTGAATTTTTTCTAGTTAATTGCTCTCTTGCTGTTGCCTTCATTGTCCCTAAACTAGGTTTACTCCCTTCACCTAAAACTCTCTCAGGTGTTCCTTTTGAAAGACAAAGCCCCCTTAATTCATTATTTACCTCTTACTAAAGAGCTTCTCTTTTTCCTTTCCCTTTCAAATTTCTTAAAATAGGATTTAAGACTCACTTTGCCCCTGTTTCTGCCACCCCATGATTAAATCTTTACTTTTCTCTTCATTGTCACAAATTGCCTTCTTGTAAAATCCACTGGCCATTTACCAGCCTTGGATTCATCATGCAGTAATATCTTGAGTTGATTGCCCTCTGACTTTCATTGTTTTGTGTCTTCTTGAACCATCTCCTAGATCTCTGATTGATTATTATTCGATCTTGAGCAAATCCTTTTTAAAAAAGCTTAGACTCTGTCTTCTTTTTCATACCAAGCATTTATTCAGTTCTGAGTTCTTGACAACAGTGTCTCACTTGAGCAACAAAAAAACTTTCTGGTTCTTTATAATGTGCTAGGTATCATGGATACAAAGAGTAATGAGCTCATCATGGAGCCACCTTTATTTGTTTTCTTTCTCATTTCCAAAAATCTTTACACCTAGACTGTTAGAATATTCTACTATCTGAATTTCATACTTGCCACTGTCCTTGCAAGTCCATTCAAAAGAATGTTAAAAATGTATACTATTAAATTCACTCCTTTGCTCAGGAGCCTTCAGTGGCTCTTCCTTGTCAGCTAAACATAATTCAAATTCCACTGGGGGTAGGGCTTGACCCTAGTTTGTCTCCACTCACCTTGACAGCTCTTCTGCTTTCACTGCACTAGCTGTTTTTTAGGCAACCTTGAATGGCTGTTATCTAAATGCTTGCTTTCTGAGCTCTGCTCTTCTGATTATTACATTCTTTCTACATGTAATACGCAGGAATTAGTCTCCTTCACGTCTCTGCATTTAAAGCACTTCCATTCAATTTCAGCATTAGTTCTCCCACCTGCCTTCCTTGACTTCCCATGTAGATGTGATTACTCTCGCCTTTAACTTTAATACCATTTAGATTATTCTAGCCTAGTTTTGGGAACATGGAAGAACTGCAGTTGGAATGTGAGCACAGATCTCAGGTGGGCAGGAAAAACTGCTCAGTACCTGACAGATCATAGGTTTTCACTCAATAAATATTAGAGGAGTGAATGAATAAATACATGCTATAAAACCAGTCCTGAAGGAGTATAAAATATGTGGCCAAGAATGTGTCCATTGGCCATGAAGAACCCAGTATGAAATTTTTCCATTTTCTCTCTGTGGTGTGCCACAATTAATACACAGGTCATCAGCTACCAATGAACATTGCTTGACTCTCAACAGAAAAGATAAGGAAAATCTGGAGCAGGGTAAAGTAAGAAAAAGCAGATTGGCTCCATCTCTCTGAATGCTTGGGAATATACCATCCTCCACAAGAGAGGTTATCAAGTGAAAATAAAATAGTCTCTTATAACCATCCATTTGAGGGTGTTGCTTGTATAATCCTTGTCTTTTCATCTGTAATAGGAACAGGTGGAAACATAAGGTTTGCCAGCAGCTTGTCTTTGGGAAGAAAGCATTGCCTTGATGATGCCTTTATTTGGACATTTTCCTGGTCTTAGACTGTAAGCTAATAAATTCCCATTGTTTAAGCCAAAAAAAAAAAAAAAAAAGGTAGCCCAGTAAAGCACTGGTATCATTTTAGTCAATGCGGTCCACTCCAGTACTTCTAATTTAGGTGCTAAATTGATTAGAGGCTTTTAGACGATAGCTTTAATTAAAAGGGATAATTTGACAATAATTAAATTGACCAAGATTTTCATTTAAATATAAAAATAAGTTAGCAATATATTTTAGAGGTGTCTGTTTAGTTTTAAATCATTGATCTCTGCTCATCAGAGAATTTACAGTAGCTTTCTGCTTATTATTATTGATGGGATCAACCCCCTCGGCTATGCCAATATTTCAAAGTTGCTTTTATGACCTGTGCATCTTTATTTGTTGTTGATGTGTTCAGTGTGTGAGAGGGAACTCTCAGAATCCTTTTGAAGTTAAATCGTTTCTACTATTGCTTTAACAAAGCTTTGCTGCCTTTGCCATGAATCCTTGTACATTCACTATCCCTTTGTCTGGTATTTTTATTTCCGGTTGACTGTTTTTCTTTGAAACTTTCCCTTAAAGTCCCTGTATGTGCTGTGACTTGCACTACAAGAAAATCTCGGCACCTTTCTTTTCCCTCCACGCTTTACACTACACACTGTTGTCTTTTTATTCTCTCATCTACTTCTGAGCTCTAAGCCTGCAAATAGCACTGTCTCTCTTGTGCTACTGCTGTTTCTCGATTACTAACCACAGCTAATTTATACTGACAGCAGTCGTATGAAAGCTTACGTACACCATGCATCTCTGTCATCCATCAGTTTGTTCCTGACTCTCTGCTGGTGAAAGGATTTACTTATTTTCTCTGAGGAAACCCTATTTTTTGAAAGCAAGAGTGATAGTTTGACAGAAAATCTTAAGGAGCTCATGCTCCCAGGAGACACCCAAACAAATAAACAATAGACGCACATACTTTTTTCTAGGTGGAGGTATGCATTTGGTCTTTTCCTTTATTTACAGCATTCCAAGGCTACAGCAGAACCTTCATAAACACAGACAACAAAAAGATTGGGCCTCCTACCTCTGGGGCCTGAAATCTTTCTTCATTCCCTTTAGGCTCTTCATGTGGCTTTATAATAACATTCTTCCAATGGTATACTATTTGGAGTAAAATTTGGCAAGAGGTTGTAATTTTTTTAAGTTTAGAAAACAGTTTTTGTTGTTTTATATAATGTAGGAAATGCTTATTCCCCAATTATGTGTTTAAATGCACACAACTATTTTGTTTCCAGCAAACCATTTACCTGTAAGGTTTTATAGTTTAGACCTATCAATTTAGAGTTTTTGTTAATCAGGTCAATGGCTCTAAAAGCATTTATGTGGAAATAAAATGGTTCCCTTTCATCTGAATAGCTCAGCAGCATGAATTGATCAGATAGAATTCCTCCCAGTCAAATATAATATTAAACTGTTCTAAAGTATGGTGAATAAATGAGTAAATACTGATATGCATGGAGCAAAGCTATGAATGTATTTCACTCTGATCTATGGGGCATTTAAAACCTGCTCTTCTGCTTTTTCTAAGAAAACCTGTCTATCATGTCCAAATATACAATGGTTAAAGTGGATAAAAGACCATCAGGCATTAATATGCAACCACAAGACATCTTTTCACCAGCCATCTCTATTTGGGATTTGAATTGAAAGTCATCAAAGGAAAAATAAAACTATTAACACATCACACAGCCTTTCAGAAAAATACAGTATTTTACTTTTCTGACAGTTGAACAAAGGGATTTAGGGATATTTCACATGGAAGAAAAATGCTTTTAATCCCTTTATGGGATAGGAAAAGAGATGTACTATACTAAGAAGACCACACAGAAGACCAAGGGAGAAACCACAGAGTATGTGTTCTGAGTTTTGTTGCATCAGAACATAACACCAGCTTGCTGTTAATTTCTTTTCTCTCAGCCCAGGTCACCTCCCACAAAGTTCACAATAACAGAGAATCCAAAACCAGCTTTTGAGCAGTTGTTTTTTTCAGATATGTGCTAATTTCTTAGTAGTGACCTAGAAGGCACCGCATGAAAGGAGTGTCATATTGCTTTAACCAGATTGCAATACTGAACAGAGCAATGAATCTCCCATGTTAGCTAAATGGGGTGACAGTAAGCAAAATGGGGCATGACACTTACAGAAGTGTGACTTTTTAGAGCTAATGGTGTGCCACACTGCACTTGCTTGTCATGACACTGAAATAACATATATTTTAATAATCATCCTTTTATGTGCACATGAAATATGGTATGCCCTCAAATATTTGTTGAATGAAAATGACATTTTACATATAAACAAAAATTTCATCTAATATCAGAAACATGTTAATCAACCAACACGACATCTTGGGCTGGATGATTCTTTGAGCGAGGGACTATACTGTGAATTGTGGAATATTTAGCACACTTTAGCTCTGTCTACCAGATGCCAGGAGCACTTTCCCCTTTTATGATAATGAAAATGTCTCCAGACACTGCTGCCTGTCCCCCAGGGGCAAAATCCCCCCTGATTGGGAACTCCTGATCACATATGAGCTGGAATTGGCACAAGAGAGCTTTGCCTACCTAGGGCAGTTTGGGGCTGGGGTTGGAAGAATGTGTTTGCTTTCATTTTAACTTTTTGTGAATTAATGCATAATTTCAACAATTCTGCCTTTAGTGTCAAAAGAAAGGCTCTGGCGTTTAACTATCAACCACTTTAGTTTTGACTCTGGTTTACATGTCTGCCAGGTCTTGTTTGGGGGAAGAAGAGAAGCAGTGTGATGTATTTTCTTCGAATCTTCAGAGTACCTAGAAGAGTGGTTTGCAATATTTTATTTCAATGAGGAAGAAATACTACTTGCTGCTGAAGGGGAGGTGGTCTGTCACTGTAATGGGCTAAATTATGTTCCCTGAAAAGATATGTTGAATTCTTAACCCCTAGTACCTCTCAGTATGTGAACTTATTAGGAAATAAAGTCTTTGAAGATGTGCTTAGATAAACTGAGGCAAAACTGGATTGAGGTGGGCCCTAATACTACATGACTGGTGTCCTCAGAAGAAGAGGAGAACACCATAGGACAACTGAAGCAGAGACTGAAGACCAACGACTGCTGGGAAACTACTAGAAGCTAGCAAGATGCAAGGAAGGTTCCTCCCCCACAGATTTTGGACTTCTGTGCTCTATACCTGTGAGACAATCAATCTCTGTTGTATGAAGCATCCAGTTTGTGGTGCTTTGTTATGGTAACTCTAGGACACTAAGACAATCACTTTATCTCTAACTGTTGTAGATTCACATCAGCAAACTTGTCTCCTCACCTCTTCAATATACCAGCAAAACTGGGCTCCTTTTGAATATTCATTTTTTTTAGTTCCAATTTGATTTTTAATTGAAAAAGCAAGTGCATAAATATTTATAAAATGAATGCATGGAAAAACATGCAAATAGGACAAGACTATACATGATAAGTCTTTTCTTCCATCCTCAAGCCTCTGGTCTTTCTCTCTTAAGGCAACAAGTGTTGACAGCTTCTTGTACAGTCTTGCAGAATACTTTTCTGCATAGATGAATATGCTTATATTATTTTCCATGTTCGTTTGCCTTGTCCCTCTGAGATTATAAAGATGAATTACAAACTTCCCTCCCTACATAAAAAAATTTAGAAATCGAATGTGTATCACAAATTCCTAAAGACAAAGATTTAGAATCTGTGATTTGTACAGGTATGAAATAAAAGGCATAATACTCAGAATTAGCATAGAACCAAAATCAAAGATGCATTCTAAAGTCATTTTCTGATCTGCAGCCAACCAAAGAGCCACAGACATTAAAGAACGCTAATCATAGAGCAGGGGCAGAGACCAGCTGCACTAAACTTCAGGAGGCCTGGACACACTTGGTTGCTGCTGGAGAAGGCGGGACACTTTGACAAGTTCCTGAAGAGCCAAGAACAATGCCAACAAGTCTAGCTCTTGGAGCTGCGGCCTACACTGTCTCTGGCTCACGAGTCCCCACAGACCTTTATTGGAATGAAATGTTTGACAGTGATAGATCCCATGGCAGGAAGAGAGCTTCCAAAACCTAAACAGAGGAGGAGAAAAACTGCCAGAAGTCTCAGTTATAACTGACTTGGCACCAATTGCGCAAACTACAAAACACTAATGAAAAGAATTGGCAGCATTTGATTCAAGGTTTGAATATGAATGTGATGTCTTCATTTTCAATTTTGATACTACTGCTCTGGTGTCTATTGAGAAGATGTGTTGACATTTCTTGGTAGTACTTGGTGGATTTGTGCTGAATCACCCTCTTCCTACCACGTCCCCTGTGTAGGTAACGGTAGGCATGTATTCAGCAGTTGGTAGGAAATACTTAGGGTTGGTACCCAGGGGAAGGCTGATTACAATATAACTGTACAAACAACTTCATAACCTAGGGAAGTGACATTAGTTTTCTGCTTTAATTGACTTAGCTGGCACCATCAAAATCATACATACTTAAAGCTCAGAACACATGTATAGTAGAAAGAAAAGGCCTTACGATCTAGTAGAGTTTGTGAAAAAGTTTTATTCAATATTTAAAAATAATTATACAGGGAAAATGCTACAGTTTACATAATGTTAAGTTAGCATTGCAATTTAGATAACGTTCTCTCAGTCTTTCTCTGTATGAAACCATGAACTAAGCAGTTGTGAGCTTTGCAAGCCTGCACGTTTAGAATGCTAATGAGAAGACGATTGTCATTTTGGTTTCTTTTAAACACCATAATTTCTCAGACTTAGCCTAAAATTTTAATGGAGAGGGTTTTTTGGTAAACTATTGATAATTTATATACCAAATAGCTTAAAAGTACTAGACTATTTGGAGGTACATATTCTGAATCTTCTCCCAAATCGTAGCTAGAATTACAGTACAAAGAAGCCCATATTCTCTGAGGGTAGAGAATGGAAAGCTGAGTGTTAATCTGTGCAGAATTGGTAGAAAGGTTTTTTGTAAATCTTTGGAAATGAATAGAAATGGTGAGAGCACATCATAATGTCCATAACTAACAGAGCTATTATATGAGTATGACAGTGGTTGAAAGGGAAAATCTATATTACCAGAAGGAAAGCTATGTTATGGGACTGTATAACATAGTGAAACCTCATGTGAAATATAAATACGGGTGCAATTGCATATATAAGATTGTTTTTTTACAAAATATAAATGCAAATAAACTAGAGAGCTGGAAACAGAATAGCAGCTATGTACTGCAGAGGAAACAGAGATTGAAAGGTGATGACTCTTTTATTTGTTTTTTTTTTTATTATTATTGGAATAATGAAAATGCTCTAATAATGATTGAAGTGATGAATGTACAACTATGTGATTATACCAAATACCATTGATTGTACACTTTGGATGGATTTATGCTTTATTAATATGTATCAATAAAATTGATTAAAAAAAAAAAAGAAACCCCTATTCTCAAAAACTTTAATTAAGGTAGTTACCTTTTTAGGCTTAAAATACTTAGTGCCAATTCATAAGTTATTGAATTTTCTTTCTCTTGTGAACTTCTAAAATAGGGTTAGATTTAGATCTGTGAACAATTCCTATAGTCCTCTCACTGCCAATGTGAACATTC
>JAQZBX010082520.1:0-13512 GCA_029593785.1 Cabassous unicinctus | reverse complement strand
TTTCAAGCAAGGTGTAGAGTTTAAAATTATGAGATTTGTTCACTTTGTTCATTACTTTGTAGTAAGTTTGAATAAATCTTAGAGGTCACTATCACTTAAATAATACTGTCTCTATGTACTTCAAATTAAAATTTTACCTGAAAGAAGTTGTATGTATACATAAAAGATATATACATACACTGGCTTTTTTTCCTGGTAATTGGTTTTATATTCTTTTTTATTTACAGTTACTAAAAATTATTTACTGTATTTCATTTTAGCATTTTTTTATAATAAATAATTGATCAATATGTAAATATGTGATCTGATCCATGGTTGACTTACAAGTGTCATTGTACAACTTTTTAGAGAACTTAACCAATACCATATTTGAAACACTTACTCACAAAGTCCAGGGCAGGTTTTGGGTGGCTGTTTTGTATAGAGATGGATGAGGTAAATCTGGAGTCCAAAATTTCACTCAGGTGGACATTTTACTGTCCTAATAAAGAAGGGAAGCACAATGGTAATACACTTGAACTGTATTATTGCAGTATTTTTTCACATTTGAAATTGTATTATTTAATATTTTCAATAATGTTTTAGAAAAATAAATAGCAAAGATATTTTTAAAAATCACTAATAAGGGATGTTGATAAGTGAATGTCCACAAAACATACCAAAATAATTAGCTTTGATGTGTATTGTGCTAATCAGTTAGGACAAAAAATAGAAAAAGAATCCTAATCAGAAAGCAAATAAAAGGATTATTCATTATCAAAACTCCTAGTAGATTATATTCATTGAGAGAAAGCTGTGTTCCTGGCCTTTTGGAAAGTGCATCTTTTCATGCATTATGTAATTGTATAATCAAACAACTCTATGATGTAGGCAGCTAACTTTATTTTACTCATTTTACAGATAAATATTTATGTCCATTGAATGTACATTGAATGAATAAATTAAGAAATGAATATGTGAGATCTCACTGGTGGAAAGGGACACAGAGATAAGAGTGAGAAGATACTGGGTATTTGAGGCAAAATAAAGAAATGTTCTAGAGAATGGAGGTTCTAGCTGCTGAGGAAGGGAAGACCTGTGATTCTGAATTTGTGAATGAGCACCTCCAGAGTTGAGAAAGAACAGAAGGCAGTGATGACACAAACACCACCCAGCACCACAGATTTAAATGGCATAATAATCATAGTAAATAGGCTTTCCCTCTCTCTTTTTCTCCATTTTTTGGGAGTTACTGCTATTGAAAGCCTGTTCTTCCTCCATCCTTTGTCTTCAGAAAGGAAAGGAGACCATGCAGATGAGGGTGAGCTCGTCCAGTGAGATGTCTCTGAGGGGCATAAGTGAGTTTATTCCCAGTCTGGAAAGGGAGGGCTGTATGCAAATGTTATGGTGTAATATTTGCAATCTATGACTTCAGCAGTTGAATCCTCATTTATTTTATTGTTTCTATAGTCTCTAAACACTTTTGATTATTATGAGCATGCTGCCAAAAAAGACTGGAATTTTCTTTGCTCATTAAATTTGCATGGTGCTAGATTGGGCACAATGATTGAATCCCCAAATATAAGAGTTTTCATGTTACAAGAGTTATTCTTTCTTAGATAATGATATTCACCGTGCAGAATTTCCCAAATCATTATTGTCAGAGTCCCTGAGCTACACTCAGAGGGAATGAGGATGACCTTGGTTCAAGGACATTGGGACTCACTGCCTTCACCCAGAGATGTGGAGATGCCACCTGAGCACCCCTAGCCTCACCTGGGCCATTAAGGAGAATTCTGCCACTGCTGCTTAGATCTCCTGAGTGCAGACTCAAAATAAGGGAAGCCACTGCAGTGAGAGTGATAAAAAGAAAAGCCAAGAAAAAATAGTTCCAGGAAAATGGCACAAAAGTAGGTAGGCAGAGTCTGACCCTCTCAAAAAAAAAAGTGGAGAGACAGCAAGGACTTATCTAAAGGAGCTGCTTTTGTTATATATAGAAAAGGAAGGTGCTCTGAGTCATCTAGGAGGGTACTGGAAAGATAAAGAAGCCAAAGAAAAACTGTGAGTTGTTCTCCTCTGTGGCTGGGAATGGTACATATACCCCTTGCTCAGGGCAATTACCCTTGGTGGAATGCCTGGATCGTTGCTGACAATGGAGTGAGAGGGGGCATTCCCTGGGGGGTCTGACAGAAGGTGTACAGAGTTTTTTTTTGCAATGAGTTTGGCCAGGTGAGTCCCCTTTGAATCTCAGAAGAGACCCCGACCCGATGGGGAGAAAGAAGGGGTATCTGCTTAGGTAGGCTCTCATGTCCAGCTGCCCAGGGACAGATTAGAGAAGGGGTGGAGATACGTGCATAATCAACAGGACTCTAGCAAACTACAGAAATCTAAAACACCTGAGGGAGAGGGGGCAGATAGTTTTCTGAAGCCTAACTAAACTAAGGAGACAGTTTAGCGCAGTGGATGAATTCCCAACTTGCATATTTGAGGTTCCTGGTTTGATCCCAGGTCTCCTTAGAGAAGTGATTCAGAGAGTGATCCACCGGTTACCAGGCATCTGTATGATACCTTATGACAGGGAACATATAGACATTCTTTTTGTTTTAGGTTTTCTTGGATCTGTTATTTTTTTTTTAAGATAAAGTTACCTTTTTCCCTTATTTTACTCACCAAAACCTGGTGCATCATCTGCAAAGGGCAGGATGCAGGGTGATTTATTGATGAACACTGGCAACCTGAGAAACTCCTTAGTGGATGTAGCAGTTTGGTATTATTTATGAATTCCAAAAAGAGATATTGGATTATGTTCATAAACTGGTCTGTTCCTCTGGGTTATCAGATTGTATTGTATTCAGAGGTTTTGCTTTTACTTGATTAAATGATGAGTAAGTCTTTGATTGGACCACAAAAGTAGGGGAAAAGGAATTACAGAGAAAACTACACTGCAGCAAAGTTAGTTGGAGTTTTGATAATGGAGCCCTGGGAAGAAAACACACAGGGAAGCAGATACATGAGGAAGGAAAGGTGGCTCCATTTAAACATGGCAGAGGCCCTGGGAAGAGAGATGAGCCATTAGCCATATAGTCTACAGATGATTTTCCTAGGTTGTTGGTTTTTTATAGATTTTTTTCAGTTGCTGCTGTTTGTTTCTTCATTTGTTGTGTTTCCCTTTGTTTCCTTCTTTTTCCTTTTACCTATTTTTTCTACCCATGTTATTTCTTTTTTCTCCTTTATTTTTCTATCTTCTGTTTTCTGTTGTTTTGCTTTCATTACACCTCTTTTTGTTTGGTCTTCAACATTTTTGTTTTTATTTCTCTCTGTCTTTTCTCTTTCCTTCTTTCTTTTGCCTTTTTATTCTTTTTTCCTTTCCTGTCTTCTTATCACTCCAGGCTTTTAATTCATTCTATATATTTTTCTCTATTTTGTTTCTCATTTTATTT
Source organism: Cabassous unicinctus (assembly GCA_029593785.1). Lineage (NCBI taxonomy): Eukaryota > Metazoa > Chordata > Mammalia > Cingulata > Chlamyphoridae > Cabassous > Cabassous unicinctus. The sequence goes on along the minus strand of JAQZBX010082520.1, from coordinate 10,093 downwards.
TTCTATTCCACTTTTTAAATTCTTATTACTCTGTACGTCTTATGATTTTTTACTTGTGCTAATTATTTATTTTCCTAGGTCTTGTATGATTACTCTTCTGACTTTATTATTATTATTTTTTTATTATCTTCTAATCCATTTCCTATTCTCTAGTCCAAATTTTTTTTCAAAAGAGTATGGACAAGAGCTAGGAAATAGAATAAGAGGACTGGAGTATTAAACTGAATATTTACACAAACACAAAAACAACAACAAAATAAACCCTAGTGTAGAAGGAGAAATAAACCAACTGAATAAACCCATCAGGATAAACAGACACTTAGACAACAATGAAAAATTACAAGCCATACTAAGAAACAGGAATAATGACATAGTATAATGAACAAACTAAAAGAAAGGTGGAGATGCAGAATATGGAACATCTCATCAGAGATATCTAAACAAATATCATGAATCAACTTAATTAAGTGAAGGAAGAGATTAATAACATTAAGAAGACACTGGGAAAACATACTGAGGAAATTGTAAACACACATAAAGAGATAGCAGATATCATGGTTATGAATGGCATAACGCAAGAAATTAAAAAAAAAAAACCCACTGGAAGTACATAGCAGCAGATTTGAACAGGCAGAGAAAAGAAATAATGATGTGGAAGACAGTATAGCTGAAATCAGACAGAGAGTAGAACAAACAGAAAAAAGGATAGAAAAAATCCCACAGGGAAATAGGGATTTAAATGACAACATGAAACACACAAACATATGGATTAAATGACAACATGAAACACATGAACGTATGGATTATCCCAGAGGGAGAAGAGAATGGAAATGGGAAGAAAGAGTGTTGAGTAAATAATCACTGAAAATTTCCCAGCTCCACTGAGGGACACGGATATACATGTCCAGGAATCACAGTACACCCCAAAGAGTATAAATCCTTACAGGCCTACTCAAAGACATACATGTGTTAAATTGTCCATTGTTCAAGACAAAGAGAGAATACTGAAAGCATCAAGAGAAAAGAGATCTATCACATACAAGGGAAGCTTGATAATATTAAGTGCTGTTTTCTCATCTGAAACCGTGGAGACAAGAAGACATTGGTTAAGGTGACAGAGTTAAGGTGATAAAAGAAAAAATATCAGGCCAAGAATTCTCTCTCCAGCAAAGCTGACATTCAAAAATGTGGGAGCATTGAAAATATTCATAGATAAACAGAAATTAAGAGAGTTTCTCAATAAGAAACCTACCCTTCAAGAAATATGAAAGGGACTTCAGCAGGTTTAAAGGGAAAAACAAGAGAAAGAAAGAGTTGGAGGAGAGTGTAAGAATAACTAAAAAGATAAAAAAGTGATATAAAAACATCATATGGCATATGTAAACCTAAAAAGATGGCTACTGTAAGTAATTCCTTGACAGTAATAACTTTGAATGATAATGGATTAAACTCTCCAATCAAGAGACGCAGAATGGCAGAATGGAAAAGGAAATAAGACCCTTTTATATGCTGTCTACAAAGAGCTCACCTTAGACCCAGGGATGCAAGGAGGGTGAAAGTGAATGGTTGGAAAAAAATTTTACATGTAAATAATAACCAAAAAAGAAGGGGATTAGCTAAACTAATATGAGATAAAATAGACTTTAAATGTAAATCTATTGTAAGAGAAAAAAAGGGCAATATATATTAATGAAAGTGGCAATCTTTCAAGAAAAAAGAACAATCATAAACATTTATGAACCTAAACAGGGTGCCTCAAAATACATAAGGCAAACCTTGAAAAAAAAAGTTGAAAAATAGATGCCTCTAAAAATCTAGAGGGGTGTTTATACACCAGTATCACTATTAGACAGAACATCTCAACAGAGAATCAATAAAGAAACAAAGACCTTGAATAATATCTTAGAAGATCTGGATGTAATAACTATATACAGAAAATTACACAAAAACAGAGCAGGATATACATACTTCTTGAATGCACCTGAATCATTCTCCATTATAGACCACATACTAGGCCACAGAACTCTCAATGAATTCAGCAAGATTGAAATTATACAAAGTAATTTCTCTGACCACAATGGAATGAAGCTGGAAATCAGTAAGGGGCAGAAAAGCAGATAAGGAAAAAAGATAAGGAAGTTAAACAACACAGTCTTAGAAAATCAATGCGTCAAGGAGTAAATTGCAAAATAAATCAGTAACTGCCTTGAAATGAAAGAAAATGACAACAGAACACATCAAAACCTAAGGGATGCAGCAAAAGCAAAACTAAGAGGAAAATTCATAGCAAAAAATTCATACATTACAGAAGAAGAAAAAGCTAAAATCAAAGACCTAAATGCACACCTGGAGGGATTAGAAAAAGAACAGCCATTTATACACAAAGCAAGTAGAAACAAGGAAATAAAAAAGAATAGAGCTGAGCTAAATGAAATTGAAAATAAGAAATCACTAAAAAAAATTTAACAAAACCAAAAGTAGGATCTTTGAGAAGATTAATAAAATTGACAAACCCTTAGCTAGATTAACAAATAAAAAAAGAGTGAAGGAGCAAATATATAAAATAAGAAAAGAGGAAGGAGATATTGTATTAGTAAGGGTTCTCTCGGGAAACAGAATCAACAGGAGATATCTGTCAATAATATGAGATTTTAAAAGAGGCTCTCACGTGACCGTGGGGATGCACAAGTCCAGGTTCTGCAGGCAGGCTTCAAAGCAGGGGCTCCAATGAAATTCCAATGAAAGATCCTTGATGAGTTTCTGGGAGAAGTTGCTTGTCCAACGACAAGCTTGGAAATTCTCTTTGAATGTTGAAATCGCTTCCCCTTTTAAGGCATTCAACTGATTGGATAAAAGCGTCACCCATTGATGATGTAATCTCCCTGATTTGATGCAGGTGTAAACAGCCATCCATGCAGTAAACTCACTGGTGATCGAAGTCCATAAATGCTCTTGTATTACAATTAACCCAGTGCTTGCTGGAACAAACACCTGGAAAGAATTACCTGGCCTAGTTGACATATTAACCTAACCATAACAGTCCACCCCTTGTCACCTAGGCAGTCATACACATTACCCTAAACCATACTTAGTATCTAAGTAAAAACAATAACAGATAAGCATACATATATATTTCTGCCTAACAATATTCAACTCCCCTGCGTATAACCGGAAACACATTAATGCCCCACAGAATAGGGTGCAAGTCCTTGGGTAATATTCACACTTACACTTGACATCCTTAAATATTATGACATGGAATTAATACAACTTTTCATATAATAGGGGAAAATGTTGGAGAAGAAAACAAGAAATTCGTTTTGTGTACATATACAATCATACTCATGATGAAACAAGGAAGAAGGGTTCATGACTACTACAGTCCTCATTTCTGTAACTGGTCATGTGGTTGAAGTTCATATTTATCACTACCTTCTTCCACTACCCATTCCATGTTCCCATTACTTTCAGCAAGCACTTCAGCTGGCCATGGTTCTTTGTCTGGTGGGGTGACCCAAACTTTCATTCCCAAAGATTCTGGGCCATTGTTAGTCCTGCTTGAATTAGTTTGTAGCAATTTTCCATTGACATTAATCAAAGGGCATGGCAGTACTAGGAGATGGCCTAGAGGATTTCCTGTATTCCAGGCAAACTCTTCTTTACCCCCATTATGTAGATGTAGTCCTATTTCTCCTTGATAGTCAGGATCAATCACCCCAGCTAGTACAGTAATTCCCTTCTTTGCTTGTTGATTCCCAGGTAAGAGGAGCCCAAAGTGGCCAGGTGGCAGTCTTAACTTCCAGTTCAATGGAATCATTGTTATGTTCCCTGGTGGCAGCACTCCTTTTGCGGCTAAAACCTGTAGACCAGCAGAGCATAAGGTTGCAGGGACAGAAAGCAAAAATTTTCCTAGTGGGTCACTAGGGGTAATAGTGAGGGGGCCACTCCCATTTCCACCCCTTGATTCCTGGACCCATGAATCCTGGTTATGGGAGAAACAGCACCATACAGAGGACGCTGGCTCAGAGCATACACAGCCTCCTGGAGAACATTGCTCCAGCCCTTCAAGGTATTGCCACCTAGTTGACACTGTAATTGAGTCTTCAAAAGGCCATTCCACCATTCTATTAATCCAGCTGCTTCAGGGTGATGGGGAACATGGTAAGACCAGTGAATTCATGGGCATGTGCTCATTCCTGCACATCATTTGCTGTGAAATGGGTTCCTTGATCAGAAGCAATGTTATGTGGAATGCCATGGTGGTAGATAAGACATTTGGTAAGTCCCCAGATGGTAGTTTTGGAAGAAGCATTGCATGCCGGAAATGCAAACCCATAGCCCAAATATGTGTCTATTCCAATTAAAACAAATTGCTGCTGCTTCCATGGTGGAAATGGCCCAATGTAGTCAACCTGCCACCAGGTAGGCTGGTCACCTCGAGGAATGGTGCCATATCTGGGGCTGAGTGTGGGTCTCTGCTGCTGGCAGATTGGGCATTCAGCAGCGACTGTAGCTAAGTCAGCCATGGTGAGGGGAAGTCCATGGTGCTGAGCCCATGCATAACCTCCATCCCTACCTCCATGGCTACTTTGTTCATGAGCCCATTGGGCAATGACAGGAGTGGCTGGGGAAAGAGGCTGAGCATTAGCCATAGAGCAGGTCATCTTACCCACTTGATTATTAAAATCTTCCTCTGCTGAAGTCACCCTCTGGTGGGCATTCACATGAGACACAAATATGTTCATATTTTTTGCCCACTCAGAAAGGTCTCTTCTCCAGACCTCCTTGTAACCAATTTTCCAATCATGTTCCTTCCAAGTCCCTGACTATCCAGCCAAACCATTGGCAACAGCCCATGAATCAGTGTACAAATGCACCTCTGGCCATTTCTTCTTCCAAGCAAAATGAACAACTAGATGCACTGCTCAAAGCTCTGCCCACATTCCAAATGAGGAAGCTCTGCCACATTCCAAATGAGGAATGTGTTGTCTCCAAAATCCAAAGAGGCCAACTAATCATTGGGCTTCTTTTTTGGTCATAGGAGGGGCCAGGTGCAACAGCTTATCCCTTACTTTAGAAGGAATATCTCGATAGGTGCCACACCACTCGACACCTAGAAATTTTACTGAGGTGGAAGGACCCTGTATTTTTGTTGTATTTATCTCCCATTCTCTCTCATGCAAATGCCTTACCACTAAATCTAGAGTCTTTGCTACTTCTTGCTCAGTAGGTCCTATCAACATGACATCATCAATATAATGGACCAGTGTGATGTCTCGTGGGAGGAAGAGACCATCAAGGTCCCTGCAGACAATATTATGACATAGGGCTGGAGAGCTGATATACCCCTGAGGCCAGACAGTGAAGGTATACTGCTGGCCTTGCCAGCTGAAAGCAAACTGTTTCTGGTGGTCCTTACTAATGGCAATTGAGAAAAAAGCATATGCTAGATCAACAGCTGCATACCAGGTACCAGGGGAAGTGTTGATTTGCTCAAGCAATGATACCACATCTGGGACAGCAGCTGCAATTGGAGTCACCACCTGGTTAAGTTTATGATAATCTACTGTCATCCTCCAAGATCCATCTGTTTTCTGCACAGGCCAAATCAGAGAATTGAATGGGGATGTGGTGGGAATCACCATGCCTGCATCCTTCAAATCCTTGATGGTGGCACTAATCTCTGCAATACCTCCAGGAATCCAGTATTGCTTCTGATTTACTATTTTGCTAGGCAGGGGCAGTTCTAGAGACTTCCACTTGGCCTTTCCAACCATAATAGCCCTCACTCCACAAGTCAGGGATCCAATGTGGGGATTCTGCCAGTTACTGAGTATGTCTATTCCAATTATGCATTCTGGAACTGGAGAAATAACCACAGAAGGGGTCTGGGGACCCACTGGACCCACTGTGATACGGACCTGAGCTAAAACTCCATCAGTCACCTGACCTCCATAAGACCCTGCTCTGACTGGTGGACCACAGTGACATTTTGGGTTTCCTGGAATTAATGTGACTTCTGAGCCGTGTCTAATAATCCCCCAAATGTCTGATCATTTCCTTTTCCCCAATGCACAGTTACTCTGGCAAAAGGCCGTAGGTCTCCCTGGGGAAAGGTGGGAGGAAGATGAACAGTATAAATTTTTGGCAGTTTAACAGGATCCTTCCCCAAGGGGACCTGGCCTTCTCCTCATTCAAGGGGCTCTGGGTCTGTAAACTGTCTCAAGTCTGGAAATTGATTAAGGGGCCATGATTATCTGCATCTGTAATTTGAGTTAGGATTTTGTTCACTTGACCTAGAACTCTTCTGCTTATACAGATCCAGAAGAAATTTAGTAGACTGCCCATGTATTTCACTTCTAGGTACCCCATGATCTATTAGTCAATGCCATCACTCCATGCAACTCAGACTATTCTGTGGGCTATTTTGTATCTGTCTTTCATTGCGGGAGCCATGTCCACCTTGCCTTTGGTGATTAACTGCCGATACTTGACTTTTACCAGACCGAGATCCGATCATCCCCATAATGTTTAAGGATTCCAATTCCATTAAAGCTACCCCCTCCCCTTACAGTAATATCTGTACTGCAAAGAAAAGCAACCACAGAGCTCTTTAGAGAAGATGGAGTTAGTCTTACAAATTTATTCCTCACAGTCCTGGTTAAAGGTGTGTCCTCTGGACATTCCTGGGGTGGTTGGACAGGTCTCAAATGATAAATCCATTCTAGCATTCCAATCTCTCTAAGCTTTTGAATCCCCTCATTTACTGTATACCACGGCAAATCAGGCATCTCAACATCAGACATGCTAGGCCATCATTTGGTCTATGCTTCAGTAAGCCACCCAAACAAACTGTTAGAGCCCTTTCTAACCCCTTGAGCTACAGTGTTGAATCCAGAATTTCTGCTTAGTGGGCCCATATCAATAAATTCAGCCTGATCCAACTTTATATTCCTTCCACCATTATTCCATAGCATTAGTATTCATTCTCACACATATTCTCCTGATTTCTGTCTATATAAGTTGGAAAACTCATGCAGTTCTTTCAGAGTATAGCGTACTTTCTCCTGGGTCACACTTTGTATTACACCTTTGGGGGCTTGTTGTGATTTTAATCTAGTAATGGGTCTCGAAGACAAGAGGGGTGGGGGTTGTGGTTAAGGAGAAGTATTAGAGATGTCTTGCAGGCTACTGACCTGAGGGCATTCTTTGCATTTTCTTCTGGTGAGACAGGATTAATCTCTTCAGGCAGGGGTTGGAAGACAGATTCCTCAGGGAAGAATGGAAGTTGCGCAGTGCAGGCTGGAGATTGGCTGGTACCTGCCTCATGGCTTGGAGGAGGTCCAGACCCTCTGGGGCAAGGTGGATGCTGGACAGTGCAGGCTTCCATTTGGCTTGTACCCACCTCAGGGCTGGAAGGAAGTCTGGACTATCTGGGGCAGGCTGGAGGCTGAATAATACAAGGTTGACAAGGTCCACAGGGCAGGCCATCTCAGGTTTATCTGGTAAAGTCTCAGCAGAATTTAGGGTTCCAATGTCCCCACCAATATTATCATCATCCCATATGTCTCCATCCCAAACCTTGGGGATCCACTCCTTTCCAATCAATGCCTTCACTTTAATTGCAGAAACCCTGCATGGTTGAGATTTTAGTTTCCTCTGTAATTCTGCTACTCATACAATGAGAGTCTGGGTTTGATTCTTAGATATCTCAAGTCTGTGGCTACAGGAAACAAGATTTTCTTTCAAGGCACACATAGAAAGTTTCATATCATTCATGCGGCATTTAAGTTTCAAATTTGAAGACTTTAGTTCATCTCTTTCTTTTGTAACTGTATCCAGAGTATCTAGGACGAGCCAGCCAACATCATTATACTTTTTGACTCCATAAAAGTGTGTTAAAGTGTTGAAAATACTCTCACCCAGATCCTTGCTTCTTATAAGTGTGGAAGTATGGGAATCCAATGATGCTATTTTGCATATATCTATTGCCAGCTCATGCCATGGACTGTTAGCAACCTCATTATTGGAAAAGGACTCATTAGTACCCCTGAGTCCAATTAGAGTAGACAGCCTATTACAAAACTCCCAGAACCACCTCAGACATCCTATGTTTAAGACTCTGTTCCTCAAGAACCACTCCCGGTACCAAGCTGGAAATGAAGAGTATCACAAGAGGATACTTTCAAAAATTGTATGCTGACAAGATAGATAATTTAGAGGAAATGCACAAATTCCTAGAAACACAGAAGCAACATACATTGATGAAAGAAGAAATTGATGAACTCAACAGAAAAATCACAAGCTATAAAATTGAATTTGTCCTTAACAAATTCCCAAATATGTAAAGCCCAGGACCAGATGGCTTCACAGGTAAATTCTATTAAATATTCCAGAAAGAACTAACGGCAATCCTGCTTAAACTCTTCCAAAAAGTAGAAGTGGAGGGAGCATTGCCCAACTCATTCTATGATGCCAACACCACCCTAAGAGCAAAGCCAAACAAAGACACCACAAAAAAGGAAAAATATAGACCAATCTCTCTAATGAAACTAGATGCTAAAATCCTCAACAAAATATTTGCTAATCATATTAAAAAATACATCAAATGAATTATACACCATGACCAATTTGGTTTCATCCCTGGTATGCAAGGATGGTTCAACAAAAAATTCAATCCTTGTAATACATCAAATGAGCAGATTGAAAGAAAAAAATCACATGATACGATCTATAGATGTAGAAAAAGCATTCAACAAAATACAACACCCTTTACTGATAAAAATACATGATAAAATAAGAAGAGAAAGAAATTTCATCAACATAAATAAAGGGTATGTATGAAAAGCCCACAGTTACCATATTCCATAGTGAAATCCTGAAAGCTTTTCCTCTAAGATCTGGAAGGAGACAAGAATGCCCACTATCACCCCTCTAGTCTAACATTGTATTAGAGGAACTTGCTCAAGCATTTAGGCAAGAAGAAGTTATAAAAGGCATTCAAATTAGAAAGAAAGATGTAAAAATCTCACTATTGGCAGATGATAAGATCCTATACTTCGAGAACCATGAGAAATCTACATCAAAGATTCCAGAGCTTATAAAGTAATTAATAAAGTGGCAAGTTATCAAATTAATAAGCAAAAATTAGTAGCATTTCTGTACAATAATAATGAACAATCTTAGGAGGAAATCAAGAAAAAATCCTACTTAAAATAACAACTAAAATAATCTAATACATATGAAAAAATCATTAAAGATATAAACAACTTACATGCAGAAAACTACACAACACTATTAAAGGAAATCAAAGAAGATCTATATAAATGGAAGAATATTCCTTGTTCATGGATAGGAAGACTAAATATCACTAAGATGTCTATCCTACACAAACTGATTTACAGATTTAATGTAATCCCAATAAAAATTACCACAATATATTTTTTTTACTGAATTGGAAAAGCTAACTATGAAATATATTTGGAAGAACAAGAGACACCGAATATCCAATGACATACTGAAAAAGAAAAATAAACCTGAGGAAACACAACACCTGATGTTAAAACATTCTACAAAGTTACAGTGGGCAAAACTGTATGGTATTGGCACAAGGATAGACATACTGACCAATGGAACAGAAATGAGTGCTTTGATATATATCCTCACATATAGAGTCAAATGATATTCAACAAAGCCACCAAGCCCATGCAACTGAGACAGAATGGCCTCTACAGCAAATGGTGCATGAAGAACTGGATATCCATATCCAAAAATTTGAGAGAGGAACACCATCTCACACTTTATACAAAAATTAAATCAAGAAGAATCTAATTCCAAATTTAAGAGCCAAAACAATAAAGATCTTGGAAGATAATGTAGGGAAGCATCTACAAGACATTTTATCAGGAAATAGTTTCATGAATTTTACACCCAAAACACAAGATTTAATTAAGGATGAAATAGATAGGAAGCGGGTGTGGCTCAGTGGATAGAGCCCCCGTTTACCATATGGGAGGCCCGGGTTCGCGTCCCGAGGCCTCCTTGTGAGGGCACGCTGGCCTGAGTGGTGCGGTGGGCTGATGCAGCAACCTCA
>JAQZBX010082519.1:0-13516 GCA_029593785.1 Cabassous unicinctus | reverse complement strand
TATAACACCAGAAGTTAATCTTGCTAAGTTCTCTGCAACCTTAAAACATGGATTGCCTTTCCTCCAGTTTCCAATAATAGTTTCATCATTTATTTCTAAAGCATCATAAAATTTTGCTTTAGCATCCATATTAATATCAACAGTCTCTTCAAAGAACTGTAGACCTTTTCCATCAAGCATTTCAAACTTCCTCCAAAAAATACCCCTTACCCATTTATAAAACTTTCCTAAAGTTTTGATTAGCACAAAAGCACTTCCGCCTTCCGTGGTACCAAATTCTCTATTAGTCAGCCAAAGGGGTGCTGATGCAAAACACCAATAATCAGTTGGGTTTTATAAAGGGTATTTATTTGGGATAGATGCTTATAGTTACCAGACCATAAAGCATAAGTTTCTTCCTTCAACGAAGTCTGTTGCCACATGTTGGAGCAAGACAGCTGCCAACATTTGCCAGGGTTCAGACTTCTTGGGTTCCTCTCTTCCCTGGGCTCCATTTCTCTCTGGGCCAAGCTCCTCTCTTTCCTCCACAAGGTCAGATATAGACTATGAGGCTCTCTAGGCTTTGCCTCACTCCACAAGGCTAGCTGTGAACCATCAGGTGAATGGCTCATCTCTTTTCCCAGAGCCTTCTCTCCTTCATCACAACCAAGGTCCTCTGTGTGCTTACTCCCCTGGGCTCCAGCAGTAACATTCAGCTTCAGAACTACAACATCCAAACTCTCCAACTCTGTCCTTTGCCATGTCTTTTATATTTGAGACCCCACCCACCAATGGGCAGGGCTCAACACCCTGCTGATGTGGCCCAAACAAATCTCTAATCACAACTTAATCATGCCCAGATGAACAGACCAGTTTACAAGAATAATCCAATATCTAGTTTTGGAATTCTTAACTATATCAAACTGCCAAACTGCTACAGTAAGTAACCAACTGTTTTAGTTTGCTAGGCTGCCAAATTGCAATATATGAGAAATGGATTGGCTTTTAAAGTGGATTTATTAGGTTGTATGCATACCATTTCAAGGCTGAGAAAAATGTCCAAATCAAGGCAGCACCAGGTGATGCTTTCTCTCCAAAGATAGGCTGCTTGTGATCCTGGATTCCTTTCTTATAATGCAAGGCACATGGTACCATCTGCTGGTCTCTCCCTTCTCTTCAAAGTTGTGTTGCTTTCAGTTTCTGGATTCCTTTGATTTTCTCTCTACTCCTTTTGATTTGTCTCTGTATTCTTCCCATTAATAAAGAACTCCAGTAAGAGAATTATAACCCAATCCTACTGAAGAATTCTTATCAGAAAGTCCCACCTTCAATAGGTTTACACCTACAGGAATGGATTAGCCCTAAGGACATGATTTTCTGGGGTCCGTAAAAGCCTCAAACTCTCACACCAACATATAGCTGACATGGCAGCTATACAGCATCAGAAACATATTTTCCTCATGGTAAAATATGACTGCATAGGGCCCAGCCATTAAACCTGAATTCCATGGCACAAGTTAAAGAAAGTAAGAGGAAGGGCACTCAGTTGAAAATCTGGGACTTCCCAGAAGCCCCTCACAAATCTTATTCTTCCAAGTCATTGGTTAGTACTTGGTCACAAGACCTAACAGTCATTATCTTGGTTGCAAAGGGCCCAGCTAAAAGTGGGACTTAGAACTTTAAAGAAGAAAGAGTATGAAAGTTGGGATATATGTCTACATTTGCTGTGGCAGAGGAAATTGGAAGTTATTTGGCTTCTTTTCTTCTCAGCCATTCTTTTCCCTAGGAAAACTAAATAAAATAATCACCTTAGAATACTGGCTAAAACAATAAGCTTTAGAGTTTACGGGTCTGGGTTAGAACTTCAACCCCACTTCACATTAGCTACATGATCCTGCCTCTACCCCCAAGATATCCTCCATCATCATATCCTCTTTGCTTTTGTGCAGTTGTACTGATCTCTAGTGGGTTAGCCTTTATTTACTTGCCTCTCTCCCACCAATAGAACATAAGCTACCTGGAGGAAGAGACTGTTCACTGCTAAATCCTCAGACCCAGGAATAAGTCTACCAATTAGAAATCATTACATACATATTCATTAATTTAATGAACTATTTAGCAATTAAAAATCCTTTTGAGGAGAATATTTAATAGAAAATAATTTATTAGAAAATGTTTCTGTTTTAGTTAAAAACAGGCAAAAAATAAGAGGCAATGGATATTGGTGATGGTAAAACATTATTGTTAATATAATTAATACTACTGAATTGTATACCTTAAAGTGGTAAAAATGGACAATTTTGAGTTGTATATTTATTACTGCAATAAAAACATTAAAAATTAAAATAGCATTTTCATCTTAAAATTTGTAAAAATATTATATATACAAATACATAGAAAAATACTGCAAGAAGATAAACACAGGTTTTAAAATAGATTTTCTGTGCAAACAAAATCAAATTACAAGAATATGTATTTTTCAGGATTCCATTGTCTTGTAAAACAGATTATCGACACTCATACCTTTCTGAATTCTATATATATTATAAATTTATATATGAAAATATTGGAAATAAATATATCAAACTGACCACAGTTTTTATGTGTGAATAGTGAAATTATATGTTATATATATCTTCTTTGTGTTCCACTTACAAAATTTTCTACACTGATTTTCAGCCTATGGGAATGATTGTGACCCTGTCACTTTATAGATGCTGTCTAAGAAAGCATTCACTTATTGTGAATCATGAAATTCATTTGGGTAGGTGCTTGAGCTAAATCTGTGTCCAAGTTTTTTCACTGATACCCCAATTAACGCATGTGTTAGCCACCTTTTTATTTTCCTACCCAGGTATAGGCCTTTCTATAATATAGAAATAAATTTTATATTTTCAGATCATGCTGAACTATCAGTTAAAATTCCTGCAGACTTTAGTTTGTACCAAATAGACAAATTTCAAAAATCATTTTAGCTTCTGTGAAAATAACTATAATCCTTCTTGAATTCTTCAAAATGTTTTCAGAGGAGAGAAAGGTATTAAAATATTTTTAACTTCATGTTATTGTATTTTTTTATATTTGGAAATAAAAAACAGTAACAAGAAAATGGATATAAGCTTTCCTGTGCTCCAGTTCACTTTTGACATCTCAATATTCATTGTCTCTGAATTTTTAGTTTTTCTGGTTTCTGCATTCAATTTTTGCATTTTTATTTTTTTTAGTAAGGTAGCCCTATTTATTTTGACCTAAAATAACTAGAAACAAACTAAGAATCAAACAAGAAAGCAAGAGTTGTAACATCTTAAGTGTCAAATATGTGGAAAGGCATCCAGGAATAATTACCATAATTTTTCATTGCGTAGAGGAGCAAGATTTAGGATTTTTTTTTTTATTGCTCTTCTTTTGCTTGTCTACATATATATATTTTTTTTACTGCAATGATTATGACTGATTTTAAGAAGACAATAATAAAGAAAATAAGTATTTAAAAATTTAAAAGGGACATGACATGGAAATTACTTTAATTTTAAAAAAACAATAGTGAACTGAGTTTGATCACCCTCTTTGACGTTTTCAATTCTATATATGGGGTGGGTAATATATGTGTTGTCCCAATGAATTCACACAGTCTTGAACATGTAAAGTGTTCCAACTTAAGTGATAGTATTAGAGTCTAGAAGGCCCTAACATTTATTCACTTTTATCATAGTCCCAGTAGAGAAGATGTTTTGGAGAAACAGAATTGTTATGACTCTGTGGGTCAACATGAATTTTTATCATCTATAGGTACATGATGAAACGCAGCTTTAAAAAAAAATAGATGCTAAAATAAAAGCCTCATGGAAGAATTGAAGGATGTCACCCCAAAATCTGCAAATGTTTAGCATATTGTAACCATAACCAGATAGTCTAGCCAGGTCTGGAAGCTTTTCCTTGTACCTATTTTACATTATAGATTTTCAAGCAAAATAATCATAACATGTAAGGAATCATGTAAAAAGATAAATAAATTGTTTTGAAAAAAATAAAGATCTCAACAAGGTAGTCAAATACATCAACATAAAAAAATCAAGAATCACATATAAATTATAATGGAAAAAATCATATTTATCAACTCAAATTAATCAAATAGTGATAAATAAGCTTTATTAGGAAACTTTAAGTTTATATGAAGAAAAATATACAGATACTACATTTTGGGCAGATAGCGCAGGAGTTTGGTGCCTTGCCAGTTGGCCTTATTTTGAAATTTATGCTCCCCAGAGTGACAGAGTTGGACTCATTTGTGGATTCCCTACACATGTCTCTTCTATCCTTCCAGTTGACCCTATAATTAGTACTAGAGTTGGTAGGTATACGTCCAAGAGACTTAAATCTCTGGGCTGTCCATTTGCTGGCTGGACCCTTAATCTCAACTGAGTTGCAACACCTACTTTCTAGTTCATTGGTCTCAACCAGGACAACTAACATGGAGGTGATAATAGACAGCTACCATACCAAGGAACCGAGAGAGTCTGCAACTGCAAGCAAGAGAGTTCCTTCCATCAGCTGCATGAGATCACAGCCCCTTCTCAATTAGAGGTGGAGTGGACATCACTATCCCAGAATCCTCAGAATTGGGGAGTGAACTATGAACTTACTAAGTAAGTATAAGTAACTATACTTACTGTTATTCTACTGCAGACTTATTGTGATTCTACCAATGGAAGAAATTATATCTCTCATGTAGAGGCAATGGCCACTGGAGGTTCTGAGGGCAGGAAGAGTGAAAAACAGGTGTAATTCGGGGCATTTTTGGGACTTAGGAACTGTTCTGAATGACACTGCAATGACAGATACAGGTTATTATAAATCTTGCCATAACCTACATAATTGGGTGGAAGAGAGGGTAAACTACAATGTAAACTTTAATCCACACTTAGAGGAAATGCTCCAAAATGTGTTTATCAGTTGCAATGAATGTACCTCACTAATGAAGGATATTGTTAATGTGGGAAAATGTGGGAGGTGTGGGGAGTGGGGCATATGGAAATCCCATATATTTTTTATGTGACATTTGTATTATCTAAGGATCTTTAAAAAAGAAAAAAGAAAGAAAAATATAAATTATGGAGTTTTAGTTAAGCAATGGCAAAAATGCCTTAATGAGTGAAAAATAAATATTTATAGCTCAAAATTCTCAATTATAAAGATTCATTCCATCCAGGGAAGTAAATTCTGCTTGCCCATCCTTCAGGCTTGAGATAAAGTTAATAGGATACAATATTTCTCCCATGAATAAACTGCAATTGTAAAATTTCCAAAAAACCTTTCTCTTTGAGTAACTTCCACTTTCTTCTTCACTGAGAAACTGTTTTCTAAAATAATAGAATGCCTAAAATCACTGTTAGAAATTGTATCAATAAGGTCCCCCTCCTGCCTGGAAGATCTAAATCACTCTGACTTAGAGGATCAACCTCAAAATTCAATCCAAGTTCAGAGCTTCAGAAATGGAATTTCCAGAGGCAACATTGCACATTTATCTTAACTTTATAGTTTTTGAGGAAACAGGATCCTGTCTCTGTTCCATAGTTTAGATCTGATGTCGACCCCATGACATACAGCCTTGCTTTGCTTTGAGCCTAAAAAAGTGTGTATTTTATTCATGATTTTTCTGTGAAACTACAACTTCTCTAACAACAACAACAAAAAAGCATTGAGGCATAGGTCGAAAAACAAAAAATTCAACTACATTTGTCTCAAAATCTGATAATAATCTATTTTTACTTGTTCAGTGAGATACCCAATGGTTTGTTATCTCTCAATGTAATGGGCTTAGAAACCTGATTTTGTCAGACTGCAGGCTTGCTCCTGGTTGTCCAAAATTGATTTTGTTTGGACACTCAGGGAATTATTTGGTAAATTTAATGCAATTCCATAAAAAATATCAACATAATTTTTAATAAATCAATCTAATTTTGAAAATTTATGGAAGATTTAAATATTCAAAATAGCCAAGAAAATTTTGAAAAGGAAAATCAAAGAGAGAGGATAGTATTTGCTATGGCAGACATCAACACATATTACAAAGGTAAAGTCTTTAAAATTGAAAGGTGTTGGTACTAGAAAAAACAAAGAGAGGACTAGAAAAGAATAGAGAATCCATTAACAGACGTACACACATATGTCAATTTATTATTATATACATTTTAATTCAGACCAAAAGGTAAAGATGAATTAATCACAAAAAGCTGTTGGTCATTTTGAATGGTTATTTGAAAAAATAAATAATATTAAAATTCTACCCCACAATACTCAAACAAAAAAATACTAATTATAAATACATGGGAAGAAAATAATAATCAATACTTGTAGGTATGGTTTTCTTAAATAGACCATTAAAACAACATGAAGAAAATTATATATTTGCCTCTATCATAATTTTTAATGACTGTGACAGCATACATGTTAAGTAAAGTTAAGATACACAGACTGGGGAAATTTTTGCAGCATATATTACAAACGGTTAAAATCAAAACACACAAAGAACTACCACAAATCATCAAGAAAAACAGAAAAATCTCATTGGAACCAAAGGCAAAGGATTCATAATGACGTGCCACAAAGAAGCAGCTCAAAAACCCAATAATCATTAAATAAATGCTTAGTCTTCTTACTATTGAAACAACAATTACATACTATTTTCACACAACAAATTGACCAAACAATGAAGAAATTTGAAAGTAGAAAATACTGATGAGGGGGTGAGAGAAGAGGTTGATCACACATTCCATGAAGGGTGATCATTTTTTCATTACAAAGGTAATGCGTGTATATTGCTTCTTGTGACCAAAACATAAAATTGCAGGTAAAGGTAGAGTCCTTTTGATTAGTAACCCAAATATCAGTTTCCTGCCCTCCTGTCCTTAGAGGTTATAACTTCATTTGATGTATATCCTTCTAGATTATTTTATTTTATTTATTTTGCGTATTATTACTCTATTTTATTTTGTTTACACAAATTTATGTAATTATGTAAACTTCTATTCTGATGAGTTCCTTTTCTTCTTTATAGATGATAAAATGAACCAAAAATAAGATGGAGTATAAACTGCACTGTGTTCATCAGGCATCCATCCCGTCTCCCACACCTGTACTTCTGCAGAAAGGAGGTCAGACTTTCTAGGAATTACTTCATTTTATTCTGTTTTTCCTTTTTTTTTCATTAAAAATTTTTTTTTAAAAAAAGATACTTAGATTACATAAATGTTACAAAAAAATTATAGGGATCCCCAAATGCCCCATCTCCCACACCTCCCACAACCTCTCACATAAACATCCTTCACTAGTGTGGCAAATTAATTACAATTGATAACACATCCCGGGGATTTGCCATTAAGCATACACCATAGTTTACATTGTAGACCACACTCCCCCACACAGTTCTGCATGTTATAGGATGATATAAAATGACCTGTATCTGTCATTGCAATGCCACTCAGGACAATTCCCAAGTCCCAAAAAATCCCCTGTATTACAACTGCTTTTCCCTCTCCCTGCCCTCAGAGCCAGTGGCCACTGGCTTGACATCAATGTTGTAATTGATTCCATTGCTTGAATCACAACATGTCTATAGAAGAAAACCAGTAACTCCACTTTAGTCCATAGCTCTTCTCCCCATACTGAGGAGTCTGGGATGGTGACGTCCACTCCAACTCCAATTGACAGGGGGTTTATATCCCATGGGGAAGATGGATGAGATTATCCTGCCTGTAGCTGCAGACTTTCTCCATTCTCTGGGATGGCCGTTGTCCATCATCATCTCCCAGCCATTTGTCCTGGGTGAGTCCAATGAGCTTGACCTTGCTGTTCCACTGAGTTTCTGGGCCTAGCTGGCACATGGACAGCCCAAAGACTTAAGTCACTGGATGTACACCTACAAATCCCAGCACCATGTATAGGTTTGAATAGAAGGGAAAGATGAGAGTCATGTGCAGGGAAGACATAGTTGAGTCCAACTCTGTCACTCTCAGGAGCACAAACTCCAAAGTAGGGCCCACTGTTAGGGCACCAAACACTGGAGATATCTGCCCTGACATAGGGCCTCAGTGTCTCCAGAGTCCTCAGGAGCTTCACTATTTGGGGTGATATCCTCTTTGAAATTCTATGAACTCCTACTGAGATGTGTGTAAGAATTACCTCTGGGATGAACTTCCGATTCATTTTGAAGTCTCTTAGCCATATAAACTCATTTGTCTTTACATTTTCCACGTTTTATTCAAGATCTTTTTCCAGTGGTATTGCCAGTTGGTACTTGGTAGCAATCCCTTGGTGTCAGGGAGGCTCATCCTTGGGAGTCATGTCCCACACTTGGAGGAAGGTATTCATATGCTGAGTTTGCCTTAGAGAGAGGCCACATTTGAGCAACAAGGAGGCTCTCAGGAGGCAACCTTTAGGTACCCCATAACAATAGGCTAAGTTTCAATTTCAAGAGCAAAGACTCATAAGGGTAGTCAACAATATCAAGGGCCCATCAGTGGATCATCCTCCTTTGCCAGTCACTGTCCCTGCCTTGGGGGACTGTTGCTTCTCATTTAGAGAATGTGGCAGAGCTCTCCAGGATGGGAATTCAGTATTCTCTCATTTATTGAGTGATTCTCCACCGACTGTGACATTGCCCCGTGGATATTTGAACAATTTTATATACCTTATATTTATACACAGGTGAACTTCCTCCCATGCATCCCCCATCCCTGACACCCCACACCAAGGTTCTCCACCACCCAATTTGTATCCCTTCTGTGATCCAAAGCTTCTTCAAAGATGAAGCCATTAAAATAGCTGAATACAATTAATAGGAAAATGAAATAATAATAATATGTTTAACTGTAAGAGATAAAATACATAAAATTAAAAAAAAACTAACACTAAAATAAAATTAAAAGATTGGGATAATAAATATATATATATATATATATAAATTATTTTTGACCTTTTGCCTTTCATCACTCCATTAACTGTTATCCAGTCTGTATGGTGGCACCTTACTCCTCTTATTCCCCACTATCTCACTATTTTTCATTTTATTTTTAAAGAAGTTTTAGGTCACAGCAAAGTCACACACAGAATACAGGAAAGACTCATTTACCCAACATCCTCCCCCTTTTCTTCCCCCCATATTGATACCCTTTTATATGTGGATGGTAGCATTGTTATAACTGATATACAAATTGTGAAATATAGCTACTAAACATTGTCAATGGTTTACATTATGGTTTGCATTTTAGACTGTACGCTTTTATAAATTTTGATGATATTTACCATGGTCTTCTCAATTTCCTTAATTTATATAAGTGAGGTCATGTACTGTTGTTCATCCTTCAATGCCTGGCTTGCTTCACTCAACATAAGGTCTTCAAGATTCATCATGTTATCCTAAATGTTAGCACTTTATTCCTTCTTACAGCTGAGTAATATTCCATTGTGTGTACCACATATTGTTTATCCAATCTTCTGTTGATTGGCAGCTGGGTTGATTCCAAATTTTGGCAATAGTGAACAATGATGCTATGAACATTGGTGTACACATCTGTTCATGTCTTTGCTTTCAATTCTTCAGCATATGTACTGAGCAGTGGAATCGCAGGATCATATGGAAGTTCTATAGTTAGTTTTTTGAGGACCTGCCAAACATTCCTCCATAGTGGCTGTACCATTCTACAATTCTACCAGAAATGGATGAGGGCTCCCATTCTTCCACATCCTCTCGAACATTTATAGTCTGCTGTTTTTTTGAATAGCTGCCATTCTAATAGGTGTAAGATAGTATCTCACTTTAGTTTTGATTTGCATTTCCCTAATAGCTAGCAATGTCAAGCATCTTTTCATGTGCTTTTTAGCCATTTGTATTTCTTCCTTGGAGAAGTATAGTTTCAGGTCACTTGTTCATTTTTAAATGGGTTCTTTGACTTTTTATTTTCAAGGTGTAGGATTTCTTTATATATGCAGGATATTAGGCTCCTATCAGATATATGGTTGCCAAATATTTTCTCCCATTGCATAGGCTGACTGTTTCCTTTCTTAAAAATGTCCTTTGAGTTGCAGAAGTTTTTAATTATGAGGAAATCTAATTTATCTATTTTTTCTTTTGATGATCATGCTTTGGGTGTGAAGTTCATGAAACCATTTCCAATTACAAGTTCCTGTACATTCTTCCCTACATTATCTTCCAAGGTCTTTATGGTCTTGGCTCTTATATTTAGATCTTTGGTCCTTCTTGAGTTGATTTTTGTATAAGGTGTGAGATGGTATTCCTCTCTCATTCTTTTGGATATGGATATCCAGTTCTCCAAGCACCATTTGCTGAAGAGGCCATTCTTTCCCAACTCAGTGTGCTTGGTGGCCTTGTCCAATATCAGATGACTGTATATGTGAGGATCTATATCAGAACTCTCAATTCAGTTCCATTGGTCAGGATATCTATCCTTGTGCCAATACCATGCAATTTTGACCACTGTAGATTTGTAGTATGTTAAGTTCGATATCTCCAAATTCATTTTTCTTTTTCAATATGTCTGTGGTGATTCGGGGCTTCTTACCCTTCCAAATAAATTTTGAAGTTAGTTTTTCCAATTCATTAAAAAATGCTGTGTTGATTTTTATTGGGATTGCTTTAAATCTGTAGATTAGTTTGGGTAGGATAGACATCTTGATGATGTTTAGTCTTCCTATCCATGAATATGGAATATTCTTCCATTTTTTAAAAGTCTTCTTTGCTTTCCCTTAACAGTGCTGTGTAGTTTTCTGCATATAAGTCATTAACATCTTTAGTTAAATTTATTCCTGGTTATTTGATACTTTTAGTTTTATTGTAAATGGTATTTTTTTCCCTTGGTTTCCTCCTCAGATTGCTCATTATTGGTGTACAGAAATGCTACTGATTTTGGAACATTGGTCTAATAGCCTGTGTCTTTTCTGAACTCCTTTATAAGTTCTAGAATCTTTATTGTAGATTTCTCAGGGCTTTCTATGTATAGAATCATGTCCTCTGCAATGGTGAAATTTTACTTCTTCCTTTCCAACTTGGATGACTTTTATACCTTATTCTTGCCTCAGTGTTCGAGAAAGTACTTCTAATACAATGTTAAATAAGAGTGGTGATAGTGAGCATCCTTGTCTTGTTCCTGATCTTAGAGGGAAAGCTTTTAGTATTTCACCATTGAAGATGATATTAGCTGTGGGTTTTCCATATATACCCTTTATCATGTTCAGAAAATTTCCTTCTATTGCTATGTTTTGCAGTGTTTTCATCAGAAAGGGTGCTGTATTTTCTCTAATGCTTTTTCTGCATCTATAGAGATGATTACATGATTTTTTTCTTTCAATCTGCTTATGTGGTGTATTACATTGATTGATTCTCTTATGTTGAAACATCCTTGCATACCCGGGATGAAACCCATTTGGACATGGTGTTTCCTTCATTTCATATGTTGTTCAATGCGATTAACAAGTATTTTGTTGAGGATTTTAGCATCTGGATTCATTAGAGACATTGGTCTGCAATTTTCCTTTCTTCTGGCATCTTTGCTTTGCTTTGGTATCAGGGTACTGTTGGCATCGTAGAATGTGTTAGGCAATGTTCCTCCTACTTCTATTTTTTGGAAGAGCTTAAGCAGGATTGGTGTTAGCTCATTCTGGATTGTTTGGTAGAATTCACTGCTGAAGTCATCTGGTTCTGGGCTCTTCTTGGTGGGAGGTATTTGATGACTGAGTCTATCTTTTCACTTGTAATTGGGATGTTGAGTTCATCAATTTCTTCTTTCATCAATGTAGGCTGTATGTGAGTTTCTAGAAACTTGTCCGTTTCCTCTAAATTATCATTCCTGTTGGCATATGATTTTTCAAAGTATCCTCTTATGATACTCTTTATTTCTGTGTGGTCAGTAGTGATATCCCGTTCATTTCTTATTTAGTGAATTTGCATCTGCTTTCTCTTTTTCTTTGTTAGTCTGGCTAAAGTTTTGTCAATTTTATTGATCTTCTCAAAGAACCAGCTTTTGGTTTTGATTATTTTTTCTAGTGTTTTCTTATTTTGTATTTGATTTTGTTCTGCTCTAATCTTTGTTATTTCCTTCTTTCCACTTCCTTTGTGGTTAGTTTGTTGTTGTTTTTTCCAATTCTTCAAGGTGTGCTGTTAGGTCTTCAATTTTAACTCTTTCTTCCTTTTGGATATATGCATTTATGCCTATGAATTTCCCTCTCAGTACAGCTTTTGCTGCATCCCATATGTTTTGATATGTTGTGTTGTAATTTTTATTCGTTTCAAGGTTGTTACTGATTTCTTTTCAGATTTCTTCCTTGAACCACTGTTAGTCTAAGAGTGTGTTGTTTAACTTCCATATCTTTGTGCCTAATCTGCTTCTTTGGCCCTTAGTTATTTCCATTTCATTTCATTGTGGTAAAAGAAATTACTTTGTATAATTTCAATCTTTCTGAATTCATTGAGACTTGTTCTGTGTCCTAGCATGTGGTCTATATTGGAGTAAGGTCCGTGTGCACACAAAAGAATGTATATCCCACTGTATTTGGGTGTAGTGTTCCTTACATATTTATTAGGTCTAGATCCTTTAATGTATTATTCAGAGTCTTTGTTTCTTTATTGATTCTCTGTCAACATGTTCTGTCTAATGGAGATAACGTTTTATTAAAAAACCCCACTGTAATTGTTAAGGAATTTACGTCTCCACTTAGCCTTTCCAGTGTTTGCCTCATGCATTTTGAGGTGCCCTGATTAGGTGCATAAAAGTTTGTAATGGCTCTTTCTTCTGGAAAGATTACCACTTTTACTAATATATAGTGTCCATCTTTGTCTCTTACAATAGTTCTGCATTTAAAATCTATTTTGACCAATATTAGTATAGCTGCCCCTGCCCTTTTTTGGTTGTTGTTTGCTTGTAAAATTGTTTTCTAGCCATTCACTTTCAGCCTCCTTGAATCCCTGGGTCTAAGGTGGGTTTCTTGTAGACAATATGTAAATGGGTCATGTTTGTTTATCCATTCTGCCAATCTGTGTATCTTGACCAGTGAGTTTAATCCATTAACATTCAGAGTTATTACTCTCAAGGAATTTCTTACATCAGCCATATTTTCTTTGGGTTTATGTGTGTCATATATTGTTTTTATTTCTCCTTTTGTCTTTTTAGTTGTTCTTACATCCTCTTCTAACTCTCTCTATCTCCTGTTTTTTCCTTTCAACCTGTCGAATTTCCTTTAGTATTTCTTGAAGGGCAGGTTTCTTACTGGCATACTCTCAATTTCTATTTATCTGGGAAAATTTTGAACTCTCCATCATTTTTGAATGCCAGCTGGAAGTTTTTTTTTGAGTTCCAAGACTATGTCATACCATTGTCTTCTTGCCTCCATGGTTTCAGATGGGGAATCAGCACTTAATCTTATTGTGCTCCCCTTTTATGTGATGGTTGTCTATTCTCTTGCTGCCTTGAGTATTTTCTCTTTGTCTTGAGCATTGCACATTTTGACAAGTATATATCTTGGA
>JAQZBX010082518.1:0-13512 GCA_029593785.1 Cabassous unicinctus | reverse complement strand
CCTTGAATAAAAGGGGGAAAAGGTAAAGAGAAATGAGTTCACATGGCTAAGAGACTTCAAAGAGAGTCAGGAGGTCATCCCAGAGGTAATACTTATGCATACCTCAGTAGGATCTCATAGAACACCAAAGTGGATATCACCCCACACTGAGGGACCCCTGAGGGCTCTGGTGACACCCAGGTCCTATACAAGTGGGGATAGCCCCAGAGAATAATGCCTAATTAGTGGGCTCTTCATTGGCATCTGTGTTCCTGAGAGTGACAGAGTTGGACTCAAACAAGTCATCCCTGCACATGGTCCATCAGTCCCTTCTACTCAAACCTATATGTGATGCAGGAGTTTTTAGGTGTACTTCCAAAGACTGTATCCTCTGGCCCACCTATGTGCCAGCTGTGCCTGGAATCTCAGTGGAGCTGCAACTCCTACCCTACAGCTCAATGGACTCATCCAAGTAACCTGGTGAGGAGACGACGATGGGCAACAGCCACCCCAGGGAATGGAGAGGGCCTGCAGCTGAAGGCAAGATAATCCCATCCACTATATCCATGGAATATAAGCCCTCTCTCACTTGGAGGTGGAGTGGACATCACCTTCCAAGTCCCCTGAGGATTCGGGGAGGAGCTGTGGCCTAGAGTGAACTTGGTGGTGTTCTGTTGTAGACATATTGTGATTCAAGCAATGAAAGAAATTGTAGCAGTGAGGTGGAGCCTGTGGCCACTGGACATTTTTTGGTGCAGGGAGAGGAAGGGCAGTTGAAATACTCGGGCTTTTTTGGGACTTTGGGGGTTGTCCTGAGTGGCGAAGCAACCACGGATGTAGGCCATTTTCCATCAGAATATACCATGCAGAACTGGGTGGGAGAGAGTGTGGTCTGTGATGTGAACTGTTGTCTATGCTCAGTGGCAAGGCTCCAGGATGTGTATATCCATTGCAGGTATTGTACCACACAGATGAGGAATGGTGGTGTGGGATGTTGTTGGAGGTGTGGGTGGTGGGGAACATGGGAATCCCTGTAATTTCTGAGTAATATTTAGTTAATCTAGGCACCTTAAAAAAAAAAATATATATATATATATAATAAATATATATGTATGTAAACAAATGCACAGATATGCATATGTATTTTTATATCATTTTACAAATAAAAAAATAAAATAAAATAAAGTTTTGGAAATGTGTGGTAGTGATGGTAGCACACTATTTTGTTTTTAATTAACAGCACTGAATTATATAGGTAAATGTGGTCAAAGGGGAAATTCCAAATGGTATATATGTTACTAGAATGAAAATTGAAAGATAAAACACAAGGCTATATAACACAGTGAACCCTATTTCAAGTGATGGAGTAAAGTTAAAAATTTTATATTATTATTAGATTAGATTAGATTACAATTATAAAAATTTTGTTATTTGAATTATAACAAATATATCACACTAATGCAAGGTGTTAATGATAGAGATGTATGTTGGAAAAATGCATCCTCATGTAATCTATGGACTATAGTTAATACAATTTTATTATTCTTTTTTCAACTGTAAAAACACTACAATGCTAATACAAAGTGTTACCAATAGTAGTTATATGGGAATAATATAATTTTTATGTGAATTTTCTGTAAACTTCTCTAATTAAAACAATAACAAAAAGAAATAACACAAGGGAAGCCTTCTTAATGAAAAATGGATCAAATTATATAGCTAGATGGCCAAATCATTTTTGATTACTATTGAACAAAATCAGAATTCCTGTTTAGCAGTTTGGATCCATTAATACTTCACTGATTTATTTTGCAAAAACAATAAAATTACAAGCTAGGCAAATGTAAAATCATGTAGGAAGAAAAAACCTCTTCATATTCTGATTTTGAAAACCATTACTGTTTTCTGTATGATCAAACTACAATTTCAATTTGTAGTGAATATTCAACAGAATATCAATCTATTCTAACTTTAACAATGATACATAACCAAGATTATTTTTTCAGGTTGTTTATATTTCAGGATTAGCCATTCTACTGATTTTATTATAGGATACAAAGATATTGCCATATGTCTGATAAATTAACAAAAATCAGATTACTGTGGTGGTTTTGAGCTTTATGTAACCCAGGAAAACATGTTCTTAATTCATTCTTGTTTATAGGTCTTTTTGACAAAGTTCTTCAATTAAGGTTTGGCCCACCTCCATTAGCATGTATTTTAATCCTATTACTGGAGTCCTTTATATGCCAAATTAAATTCACAAAGAAAGAGCGAAAACTACAGGAAGCAAGAAGATTAACATCAATGAAACCTGGAAGAAGGGAGAAACCAGGGAACACTGCCATGTTCCTAGACACTTGATAGGTTCCTTAAAAGATCTCAGGCAGTCAGTGCCAGAATGCTACTGCCTTTGGGGAGAAAGTACCTGCTTGATGCTGTCCTGTTTTAAACTTTATTCCAACCTCAAAACTGTGAGGTCTAATTCCCACTGTTCAAGCTGAATCATTGTATGGTATTTACTTGAGCAGCAGAGGAAACAGAGAAATTACTTAGCAGCTGTATGTTCTATATATATATATATATGGCATTGTAGTGGCACAGATATATAGACCAAAGGAATCTAATTGAGAGCACAGAAATCAACCCTCACATTTATGGCCACCTGATTTTTGACAAGGGCCACTCAATAAGGATAGAAGATTTTCAAGATATAGTGCGAGGGAAGCTGGATCCCCATTTGCCAACAAAAGAAGGAAGACCCCTATATTATATGTTATAAAAAAATCAACACAAAATGGAACAAAGAACTAAACATAATAATCAGAACTACCAAAATTCTAGAAGATAATGTAGGGAAGCATTGTCAGGACCTTGTTGTAAGTAATGGTTTTTAAGATTTTACATCCAAAGTACAGCAAGAAAAAAAGAAACAAAAATATAGATAAATAAGACCTCATCAAAGTTAAAAATATTTGCAGCTCAAAGGGCTTTATCATGAAAGTAAAACATAAACTATATAATCGGCCAAAATATTTAGATAACACTAAACTAATAAAGTTTTAATATTCAGAATATAGTTTCAAAAATCCTTCAATTAATAACAAAAAGATAAGCAACCCAGTTTAAAAATGGACCAAATACTTGAATAGACATCTAGCCAAAGAAGATATACAAATATCCAGGAAGCACAGGAAAAGATGTTCAACATCGTTAACAGTTAGGATAATGCACATCAAAACCACAATGAGGTATTATTTCAAACCCAT
Organism: Cabassous unicinctus; assembly: GCA_029593785.1. NCBI lineage: Eukaryota > Metazoa > Chordata > Mammalia > Cingulata > Chlamyphoridae > Cabassous > Cabassous unicinctus. The sequence continues at coordinate 10,264 of JAQZBX010082518.1, read as the reverse complement.
TGGAATAGTTACTATTTAAAAAATGGAAAATAGCAAGTTTTGAAGAGGGTGCAGACAACCATTGCTGGTGCTAATATAAAATGGTGCAACTGCTCTGGAAGATAGTTTGGAGATCCTCAGAGATCTATGTATAAAACTACCATATGATGAGCTAATCCCATTACTATGCATTTGCTATATAAACCAAAGAATTTAAAGCAGGGATTTCAACAGATCTTTGCATACCAAACTTCATAACAGCATTATATCCAATTGCTAAAAGATGGAAGTAACCCAGTGTCCATCAATTCATGAATAGCTAAATAAAATGTGGTGTATGCATACAATGGAATATTGTTTAACTATAAAATGAGATGAATTCCTGATATATGTGACAATTTAGATGAGCCTCATGTTGAGTTAAATAAGCCAGACAAAAGTGAACAAATATTGTATGATATCACTGTTTGGAAATAAGTAGCATATGAAAATTCATAGAGTAAGAATATAGCATATAGGTTACCAGGGAACAAGGTGGGAAGTTATGGCTTAAAATGTACCAATTTCTTCCTTTGTTCTCAAATACAGGGGTAAGAATCTCCTGAGTACATGAGTGCCAAATATAAAACAGGCAAATAGGTTAATTCATCACTATTAATGCATGTAACTATGAACGTTATTCTTCAAAAATTGAAACTTAGTGGTTGCCATAGGTTCAGAGAGGAGAAGGTGGAAAGAATGGGTGGAACATAGGGCATTTTGGGGGCACTGGTATTGTTCTGCTTGATCTCAAAGTGACTGATACGGGCCATTATACATTTTGAAAGAACCTATAAAAATATATGGTGCAAAATGCAAACCATAATGTAAACCATTGACCATGGTTAGTAGCAATGCTTTGATATTTGTTCATCAATTGTAACAAAAGTACCATACTCATGTAGGATGTTATCGGTAGGAGAAGATGTGTGGGTGGCAGTATATGGGAATCCCCTTTATTTTTCTGTGACTTTTCTATAAAGTAACACTTCTTGGAAAATAAAGTGAAAAAAAAATAAGGCACTAGGGTAACTTACATAAGAATTTTTCAATACACATAAAAGATAACAGATCTTACAGGGATGAAAAATGCAACTTATCAATTTTTTTATTTTCATTTTTCACTTTCTTTTATTTTTTGCTTTGTTTTGGGGGAGGTTTTGGATTTCAGAAGGTTTGCAACTGTGCCAGGGATGATCAGTGGTCCAGGAAGTTGGTTGGGGGGGATATGTGGTGACGGATGCACCTGGAGCATGCCTCTATGGAATATGAAGGTGTTCATGTGGTCATTGGTTTTGTCTCAGTGGGTGGAGATCCACACCATAACCAACAGAATATTGAATTCCCATCCTGAGGAGTCCTGCTACATTCTCTAATAGAGTGGGAAGAGTCTCTAGAGTATATGGACAATTCCTAGTGAAGGTGGACAGACCAATATGTCAGGCCCTTTATATTGAGGATTGTACTTATGAACCTTGCTCTTGTGAAATTGAAACCTAGCCTAGTAATACATATTGCTTGAGTCACCTCCTGAAAGCTTCATTGTTGCTCAAATGTGGCCTCTCTCTAAGCCAAACACAGCATATCAACTCACTAACTTCCACCTACAAAGGACAACAATCCCAGGAATGAGCCTCCCTGGTAATGAGGGATTATTACCAAGCACCAACTAACAATACATTAAGAAAAAGACTTTGATCAAAAAGGAGAAATATTAAATACAAGGGAATTTTCATGGCTAAGAGATTTCAAAGTGAGTTGAGTGGCCATTACAGAGGTTATGCTTAAGCACATTCTAGAAGGATCTCACTGACTGCCAAAGTAAACAGTGTCTCAAGCAGGGGTGCCTCTGATGGCTCTAGAAACATCTAGACACTATAGGAAAGGCAGACAACCTCAGAAAATTGTCACCCCATCTGTGAGCTTTACCTAGAAATATATGATAACCTATCTTCCCAATGTATCAGAGCTAGATTCATTTATAATTTTCCCACACATGGTTTTTCTGCCACTCTGTTTAAACCTATAATTAGCACTATACCCATTAAATATATGTCCCATGGACTTAAATCTTCTGGGTTTTCATAGGCCAGTTGAGCCCTGAATTTCAACAGAGTTGCAACTAAAACTTACTCTCCAGTTCCTCAGATTCACCCAGGAAACTAAAAAGCATGATAATGGACAAAGCCCATCCCTAAAAACAGAGAGTATCTACAACTGTAAGCATGACAGTTCTATCCATCTGCTCCATGGGATTTAAGTCCCCTCTCACTTGGAAGCAAAGTGGTCATCACCATCCCAAAATCCACAAGATTGAGGAATGAAAAAACGTAAGGGGGGGATGCAACTATGAACTAAAGTAGACTTATTATTATTCTATTAATAGAAGAACTTGTAACATTGATATAAATGCAATGGTCACCATATATTCTGAAGGGAGAGAGAGGGAAAAACAGGTGTACCATGGGACATTTTGAGAACATTAGAATTGTTCTGAATGATATTGCAATGACAGATACAAGGCATTACACATTTTGTCAAAACTTATAAAATTGTGCAGCTCAAAGCACACACCATACTGTAAATTATAGACCACGGTTGGTAGTAAGGTTTCAATATGTATTCTTCAATTGTAACAAATCTACCACACTAAAGAAAGATGATGTTAATGGTGGAAAGTGTGAGAGGGGAAGGTGGTGGGGTATATGGGAATCCATATATTTTTTATGTAAAATTTATGTAATCTGTAGATCCTTTAAAAATAAAGAAAAAAATGTGAAATGATGGAAATATTTGTAATGGATGGTTGTGATGGTGACACATTTTGAAAACAATTAACAGCAATGAATTATATATCTGAATGTAATTAAAAGAGGAAATATTTAAATTGTATGGATGGTAACAGCATAAATATTTTTTAAAATTTATGGAACTACATGACACAAACAGTGAATACTACATTGAACTTGGGTTATACTTAAATATACTATTACAAACAAGTGCTATCACCAATTGTTATAAATCTTCCACACCAGTGCTAGGTGTTAGTAATAGGGCAGCATACAGGAGCCCTGTATTTTATGCATGATTGGTCTGTAAAACCACACCTTCTCTAATAAAGAATAAAAGAATCAAACCTCAAATTAATAATCTAATTTCCCATCTAAAAGAACTAGAAATAAAGAACTAAATAAATCCTAATCTAGAAGAAGAGAGAAAATAATTAGAATGAAGATACTTGAAATAGAAAATTAAAAATATTAGTGAAAATCAATGAAAGGATTTTCTTGAAAATCAATTTTCACAATAAAATTGATAATATTTAGCCATACTGACTAGAACAAAGACATGATTCACAATAACAAATAAAATAAGAATTGATAATGGTGAGGTTACTCTTGATATTACAGAAATCTGGTATTATAATAGAATACTATGAACAATTATATATCAATATATTTGATATTTAGATGAACTGTAGAAATTTCTAAAATCACACAAACTCCCAAACTGACTCAGAAGAAACAGAGATTCTGAACCGATCTCTACTGTGACTGATTAAGTCTGTATGAACCACAGAAAATCATGCTCTTGCTCACTGGATGGATCATGATCAATGGATCATGCTCACTGGTCCATTCCTGTGGGAGTGAAACTCTTACAGGCAGCATGGTTTGATTCGATTCCTTAAGTAAGGCATGATCTGAGGTGTATCTTAATCCTCTTACTGGAGTCATTTATAAATGTGATGGATACTGAGAGAAGGGCAGGCAGAGACACACAGGAGCTCAGAGAGAATCTTCCAGTAGCTGACAGAGCAAACCCACAGGAGCAAAGAGAGAAAGCCTTGAGAGCAACGATCTAAAACCAACACAATGAGGAAAGAGGAAGCCAGAAACTGAAGCAATGATACTCAGAAGAGAAGGGAGTGATCAGCAGATGCTTCAATGTGCAGGTCTTTGGGGAGACAGCATTGCTTGATGATGCCTTGAATGGAATTTTAATGTCCTCAGAACCATAACCTACTAACCTAAATATCCCCACTGTATGAGTCAACATATTTCTGGTATATTGCCTTGGCTGCCTTTAGCAAACTAAACATACACTATAACAAGTGAATGTATCAGTACAGTATTTTAACAACTTTTGTACCCAAATGAGCATGGACTCGTGGAGTGTAAAATTTACCAAAGAGAATCCCAACTACAAAAAGCAAATTAAAGCAGTGGAGAATAAAGACTAAATTTTACTTGAAGGTTGAAGATTTAAAACACTGGAAGAAGGCATAGGTGTAGTAAATGAAAGGAGAAGGATAAATGACCACATGATATAAATAGTAGTAATGAATAATTTTATTGATTAGGGGCAATTAAATTTAGACATATTCCAAAATGTCAGTAAAGATTGAAAGAGAAGATTTAAATAACAATTATATTTGTATACTATTTTGAGGCTTATCTTTCCAACTCTATTTTATACAGGCTGAAATATATTGTTCCAGTGTCAGCATAGACTGCCTTCTTTCTCCAGGGGAGGCACAAGTCCAGAAGCCAGAAACTGTGATCTAACTAAAAATAATTTCTGTTAATTGTAATTTAGAATACAATGAATTAAATCAAGTTGTAATTTGATTTAATTCATGTCCCTAGATTTACATAAATGGTAAATACTATAATTACAAATGGAAACAAGACATTTGAGTTGAACATACATGTATTTAGTACAAGAGTTCATAAAGCTGAATAAAATATAAAACTGAAAGATTCTTGATACTGATCTTATTAAGCAATTTGGTGACTCTACAAGCCTTGTAACTGTTATTAAAAGTGACATTTTATTTTTCATTTCTCTTAGAGTTGGTCTATACTTCACATGAACACAACATAAGTGAGATACTGTTAGCAAAGCTTGTGCAATGAGGGTTATTTTCCCTTAGTGTGAAAACATTGCACTGATCTAATAAAATAAACTTTTTATTAAATGTGCTTTATGTAGACTGAAAAGTGGTGAATAAAGAATATGAAACAGTTCAGCCCCACTGTCACAACACTTTGGGTGTTCTTGGGCTGCATGTGTTCCAATGGACACTGAAATTGAAACAGTTTTAAGATATTTTGATTTTCTAAATATATCTAAGTCCATCACTAACATATGTTTTGTTTTTATGGAACAGTTTGGATTATTTCCATATGACTGTGTATCCAGTTCCAGGCATTTAGGCAACTTACATTCAGAGCATAGCATTGTTAAAACACTATGAGTCAGGCTTCATGATAATGAATGAAAATATCAAGAGGATCTCATGATTAAATAATGAAGTAAGATTTTGGAATCCAGCGTAACTTTTGTTGATGAAATACTTGAAGAATAACCCTGGGACTTGTTAAGCTAATTAGACAATTAATAACTACTATGTAGCTCATCCTTGGACTTGTGTCTCCTGAGTAGCCACCTAAACTAATCATCATGGGTCTTGTGTGTAACATCCATTAATCAGATATATAATGAAAGTAGATATCCTTTGGGAAACTGAAAGGCCAAGAAGTCAGTGTAACATTGGGACTGAGGTTATCATACGTCCTAAAACACCTGTTAGAGTAATATTCCAAGAAAGAAGGAAAGAGGATCCAAAAGATGTTGGAAAAATTGTGAGGCTAGAGGTAGAACCTGCCTCATTGTAGGCTACTAGTGTAGACTACTAGTGATGGCATATAGATAATTTATGCAAAGGAAAAGCAAGAGAAGGGAACAAGAGATTTCATGCAAAAATAATGTGATTGATTGTTCCCCATGAAATGTTGACTCAACATATCTAACTCTCATCGTGTTTTATGCATGTTCAAGTTGAGAACATCAAAGAAGAATTATCAGCTCAGAAGTAGTAAATAACCCGAATTGAACATATTTCTGGGAAATCCTCAGGAAACTTATTATTTTTTTGGTCATAGAAATTTTCTAAACCTTTTTTCATTGCTTCCATTTGAATTTTCATCAGCCATTCACTCATTGTTTATTCTGTGGGAGAAGTCTCTGTTTCAGATGCTGTAGTATATTCTATTTGGTTTCATCAAATTTTTGCCTTTCTCAGAGTTGTTGTAAAGTGACAATGTAGAAATTAAGAGGTCATATCAATGCTATGAATTAACACATTCAGGGATTATTTCAAAAACCAAATATAGTTTAAATTTATTACTTACAGTGTTATTCAGGCAGAGAAGAAAGGAAACATAAAAATAGATCTCCTCTGAACTACAATAAGGTATGTGATACTGTACCATAGAATATATGTTATATATATATACACACATATACACACACACATACACAAGCACAAGCACATCCAGAGATAGATAGAAAAAACATTAGAGAGAGACTGATGATAGATGATAGAGAGATAGATAGAAAAACAGATAGATTAATAGATAGATTGATAGATGATAGATAGATAGATAGATAGATGATAGAAAGAAAAATATAGACTGCAAATAATCTCAAAGCACAGCACTATACTAGGAAATGTTAGATTATAGCCTATGGTTTTGCACTTACTATTTGTACATGTTTTAAATTATGATTTTGGAGAAATGAAAGGTGTAGATATGTTGAATTGTAACTTCTCATAAAGTATACTATGCCCATCACATTGGGTGGTGCATAGGACATTATAAATGGATGTGGCTTTCACTATTGTATGAAAACATTACTTTATATGCAGTCAATGAAAGAATAATATTTATAATGCAATCTTACAGGCTTAAAATTTATCAAATAATCTAGGAAAGATGAAGAAATGTTTTCTGTTGTTTAATAAATCCAAAAAAGTGAATGAAAATCAGTTCAAGCTACTATCTCCAAAGAAAGCCATACACTCCAGGCTTCAGGAAAATCGGTTCCATCAGAATTCTCATCATCACCACCATTGCAATATCAAAACTAACTTTAAATAATTTTATGGAAGTTTCCAAATTAGAAGTTTCTGAATTGAGTTATAAAAGTAAAAAAAAAGAAATTGTCTGGATATTTGGCATGATAAATAATTCCAGCATGTTAATATAAGTTGAAAATGTATATCTTCATGAAAACTTGCTTAATATATTTATGCTTAGTAATTTTAATAAGCTATTTTTACTAATTTTATTATTAAATGAAAATATCACATCCCATGGTAAAGTTAAAATCTTAATTATTTTTCATTTTAATGGTAATGATTCAAGATCTGCTCATTAAGTGATTATGAATGATCCAAGCTTGAGAAGCCTTGATCTACACCATTATCACATATTTGCATAAAAATAAAAATATCAGAGATACACAAAAACATTTTGATGTTATACTAAATATGTATATATATAAAACATAAATATAAATAAAATAAGGCTAAACATGTAGATTGAATTGTCTATTTCTTTAGGAGAAAAGTCACTTGATAAATTTATTAACTCACTACAGAACATTGAATAAGGCTTTGTTTTTTCATCAAAATCACAATTGAAAAACCAATGAGGACTTCTGGGAAGATGGCATTGGAGTAGGTAGGCAGGGTTCAAATCTCTTCCAAAAACATTGGAGACCTTAAACCAGGTAAATTACAAATTATAGTATACATTTATTATTTAAGTATGTTCATGTATGCATGATATACTTGAATAACATTTTATTAAAACACACACTCACACAATGGAGGAAAGAAAAAGCTGCTAAGGGAGTTGCTTTGGGAAACTGCAGACCAGGACATTTCTGCATTGTCCAGGAGGGTGAGGGATAGAGAGACAAAGAAGGTGAAACAAAAAATATAAGTTACTAGCTCCTGTACCTGGGAATGGGAACTATCTCCAACTCCCAAGTGGACAGCCTGGAAATAACTTGTTCCTCTCTGCAGCTGACTCAGAAGGTACCAGACATCTTCATGCCTGGTAAATGGAAGTTTGTGGTAGAGAGCAAAGAGAGGTTTCTCCTCAGTGGGTGTAATCAGCAGAGCCTCCTTTGAATCTCAGCTCTGGCCAGACCAGAATCATGGACAAGTGGAGGTTGAAAGAGACACCTACATGGAAAGATTTGCTGAAGACTGCCTTCTGATCCAGACTGGGAAGACTGCAAGAAGAAACAATGCTTTTGGGGGTCTTTCATGTCCCAGAACTCTTGGATATGATGTGCACCCTATTAGTGGATGTCTGGCTCTTTTTGATAACTTAGGCTGGGCAATTTTAAAGACAGAAAATGTTGAACCAAAAATCAAAGAGGAGCCATGAAACAACACCACCAGGCAAAGAGAGAAATTGATTATCAGAATAAATTCACCAACATAATCAGATGCCAAGACATCAGCAAAAATTCACAAGCCATATGAAGAAACAGAAAAATATATCCCTGAAAAAGGAAGAAACCAAAACTCCTGATGAGACATAGGATTTAAGATGACTAATTAATGGTAATCAAACAAATCTCCTAAATAAATTCCAGGAGATAAAGGAAAATATTGCTAGATAGATAAAGATTACTAAGAAGACACTGGGTGAGCATCAAGAACAATTTAAAGCCACAAAGAAAATTAACAGAACTTATGGGAATGAAAGACAAAATGGATGGGATTAATAATATATTAGAGGTATATAACAGTAGATTTGAAATAGCAGGAGAACAAATAAGTGAAATCAAGGATACAACATCTGAACTTGAAAAGAGAAGAGACATAAAGAATAAACAGTATCAAGGAATTGAATGACAACATGAAATGCACAAACATACACATTATATAAGTGTCCCAGAAGGAGAAGAGAATGGAAAGGGGTCAAAAAATATTTGAGGGAATAATGACTGAAAATTTCCGAATCCTTATGAAAGACATAAGTATCAATATCCAAAGACAATGTGCCCCAAACAGAATAAATCCGAATAAACATAGTCTGAGATACCTGCTATTCAAAAGTTCAAATCCCAGAGATAAAGAAAAAATGCATTACATACAAAGGAAGCACAGTAGCACTAAGTGCCAACCTCTTCATAAACCATAAAGGTGAGAAGGCAGTGGTATGATACATTTAATGTACTGTAAGAGAAAAACTACAAGCCAAGATTTCTTTGTCCAGCAAATCTGTCCTTCAGAGATTAGGTTTAATTTAAAGTCTTCAAATACAAAGAAAAACTGAGAGAGTATGTTACCAAATGACCATTTTTACAAGAGACACTAAATGGAGTGTTATAGCATGAAAGGAAAAGACAAGGGCAAGAGACTTGGAGAAGAGTGTAAAAATTAAATTTATTAGTAAGGATTATTTAAAGGGTAAAAAGAGAGACATTAGAAGGAAAGACAGTGGAAAGTCAAAGGATAAAAGTGGATGAAGTAAGCAATACCTTCACATTAATAATATTGAATACTAATGGAGTGAAACCAACAATCAAAATAGATAAACTGACAGAATGGATAAAAAATATATGCTGCCTGCAAGAGACTTGCCTCAGAGGTAAAAACAAAAACAGGTTGAAATGGGAATGTTGGAAAAACAAACTCAATGCAAATAGTAAACAAAAAATATTTGAAGTAGCGATACTAATATTGCACAAAATAGATTTTAAATGCAACACTATTATAAGAGATGATGAAGTTCATTATATATTAACAACAAGGGCAATTCACCAAAAAAGAAATAACTATATTAAATATTGATGCACATAATTTAGTTGTCCTAAGATACATGAGGCACACACTGGCAAAACTGAGAGGAGAAAGAGACATTTCTTTAATAATAATTGGAGACTCTTATACACCACTCTCAGCATTGGATAGGACTTCTGAACAGAAGATAAATAAGGAAACAGAGAGGTTGAATAATATGATGAATGAACTAGACCTCACACATATTTAGTGCATTACACCCCAAAACAGCAGGATATACACAATTCTCAAGTGCTTATATATCTTTTTCCAGGATAGACCATATCTTGGGTCACAAGACAGGTCTTAATATATTTAAAAATACTTAAATTATGCAAAGAACTTTTTCTAATCATAATGGAATGAAGGTAGAAATCAATAACAGGCAGAAAAATGGAAAATTCATAAACATGTGAATATTAAACAACACACTCAAATAATCAGTGGGTCCAAGAAGAAAATGCAGGAAAAATCAGTGAATATCTAGAGACAAATAAAAACAGGAACACAACATATCTAAACATATGAGATACAGCAAAGGCAGTGCTGAGAGGGAAATTTATTGCCCTCAATGCTTACATTGAAAAAAAAAAA